>CAUYRT010077691.1:0-71902 GCA_963574885.1 Lepilemur ruficaudatus | reverse complement strand
CTTTCTTCCCTGGGAGTCGTTTAGTTTTATGGAGATCATTTTGCTACTATTTTGGAAATTGTTAAGTAATTCTTTATATAGGCTATGCCTTAAGCCTTTGTCTGCTAGGATAATGCCATTGGCTAAAATGCTGCTGCTTTCTTAAGAGGTGTTTAGATGGCCTGCCTTGCTGAGCCCTACTCTTCAGGGTAACCAAGGTACTACAGGATTCATTCTAATGCTTGGAAAGAAAGTCCTTTAACCCACTGCTTGCTCTTTCTCTACTTCCCATGGCCCCAGACTTAGCAGAGGTGGGGAGTGGGTGGATAAAGAGGCAACACATCTGGGTCAAGTGCTCTGCTCTGAGCCCGGTCTTCCTCCTCTCCCGTGTGTTCTGAGGCAGCTTTCTGGCATATCACTCTTGGTCTTGCCCTTGGCTACCATTGTTTTAGCCATAAGCATAGCACACATTGTAAGTTAGGTTATTGGGCAGCAAGTTGTAGCCATAGTACATGGGTATTAGTAGAGAGATGCCCATTGACATTGTAGCTCTACCAGTTATAAGCTATTAATACCTAGCCTCAAGTAAACACTTATCTTCAGCTTTTCTAGCTATGAAACTGGAGTAAAGGGACCTACCTCCCCAGGCCAGTGTGTGGATTTAGATAAATATTGCATGTAAAGCACTCAGGTTGGCACTAGGCAAACATTAGTTCCCCCTTTTTCCTTCCCCTTCTCCTTATCAGCAGAACTGGTTGGATACACAATGCAATAATCAACACACAAGACATCAGTGAGATTTTTTCCCCATCACCAAGTAAGCAGTCAACTCTGCAGTGGACACCAGCTGGATGTCCTCTGATTCAATTCTGACACTACCTACCTGGAGATGGCATCTGATCCCACAGGTTGAGAGCTCAGCTCTACAATCCTGCCCCCAACTTCAATACTAATCACAAGTCCCAGGTTGTTTCCTATGGTTCTAACGGACCAGCTATAAATCGGAGATCCCAAGACCCCCTCCTTAGATTCCATTAATTTGCTAGAGTAGCTGACAGAACTCAGGGAAATACTTAGATTTACTGGCTTAATAAAGGATATTACGAAGGATACAGATGCAGTCATGCACAGGGTGAGGTATGGGGAAGGGGCATGGAGTGTCCACTCTCTTTCTGGCCACACCACCCTTCAGGAACTTCCACATGTCCAGTTATCCCAGAAGCTCACTCTACCCTGTCCTCTTGGGCTTTTTATGGAGACATCACTGGATAGGCATGATAGAAGCGTGGACACAAGGGTACAATCTAATACTGACAGGCTGAGTAGGGAAACCCAGCAAGGCCTGTCCATTCAGGTTCTTCTTGGCCTCTCTGAGCAGCGTCCTTCCTCCAGCATATGGGGCCGGGCCCCTTCTGAAATGGGGGTCTTATGACCCACAATCAGACCAGGTAGGTCAGAGACAGAAAGGTAGGAAAGGATTAGAGTATATGCTTACTCTCCATGGCCTGCCTTGGGGAGAAATAACAAGGGCTGTGGGAGTTAAGAGGCAGGAACTGTGGACAGAAACCAGCAGTCTTGCCCAGCACGCATCCTCTCTCCCTCCACGCCGGCTGCTCCTCCCATGTACCCAGCCCGGTGCGTGGCCCACCGCGCCACTTGTCTGGCTGCCCTGTGTCTCCCCTTTGCTTAGCCTAGTCCTGCTAGTCATGCCTCTGGTCTCTCTCAAGCCCGCCTGCCTTTACCTTGCCGGTGTGGGCCCTGTTCTTCCTCTGAATGACCATAATAGCAGCTTTGTCTGCTTTCCTGTTTCCACCATTTCCCTTTCACTGCATTCTCCAGGTGGTCTCGAACGAGCATCTTAACATGCCCATCTGGCGGTTGCACGTGGCTGCCTGTTGTCCTGAGGACAAAGGCTGAACACCTTCCTGTGGCTTGAGGTGTGCTCTTCTACATGGCCTCTGCATGTCCTTGAGTGCCACTCCTGCTGGACTTGTTCTCTTACACTTCCCAATGCCATTGTGTTTTGTCTGGAAAGAAACTAGTTAAGGAGGGGAATGGCTAAGGAGTATCATCCGGAGAAGTATTAATATTAGCTTGAACCACATGAGACTGCCGGCATTTGACCTTTTCTGACCTGGACAAATGGCAACTTCGTGTAGTTCAGCCCAGTGCTTTGCGACTTGAAGTCATCTTCAGGAGGGTGCTGTGGCCTAGGACTGGCCAGTCTCCTGGCCCGTGACACACACTGGACACACTCACCGCCCCCTCCCTTTGAGTGTGCCCTGGTGGGCCTCTCCCAGCCCACCTTCCCCCCACCAGGCCTTCATCTGTCTGGTCCTCTTTCATCTTTCGAGTTTTAGAGTTCTCCTCTTTGAAGCCCTCTGGGACTCCCAAAACTGAGTGACATGCTTGCACTGAATTCTTCTTCTCACTAAGTGCTTCCTGACAGGCACTGCGAGACTAATCTGCCTCGTTCAGGGCTGTATCCTCAGTGATTTGCCAGTGCCGGATGGTATAGGGGTGCCCAGTAAACGTATTGAATGAATGGTTGCCTGAATGAATGAATTAATGAATGCAATTAATTTATAGACATCCCAGTCTCACCTCCCATCACCTCCCACCTCTCTCTTGCTTCTCCAGCCAAGCCGATATCCCAAAGCCACCGTGTGCTTTGCCTCCCAAATCACACACACTAGTTACCTAGGATCCCTCTGCAGTCTCACACGGCCATGACAAGGGTTGGCCCCTCCTGCAGCCCACTTCTGGAAGGCTCTTTCCATGGCTAGTTCAAGCTGGTAGGAGGCCTGGCTCAAGGGGATGGGGGAAGCAGCCAGATCCCTGTAAGCCCCCTGGCAGCAGGCAGCTTTATTGCCGTCCCAGAACAGGAGGCTAGAGTGGGCACTGCCAGGTGACCTCAGCCCCACACGTGGTAGTGCCCAGTAGCTTGGGTTGTTCTTGGACAGTCCGTGGCTCCACTGACAACTGTCACACCCACAGTTCCTTCCCAAGGAATCAAAGTCTTAAAACAGGAAGACAGTTGTAACACCTGGTACGGTGTCGCATCATAGTGACTGCTCAGTGAATATAGCAAGATCTCCACTACAGCAAGCGACAGAGGTGCCTGAAAACCTTTGTTACCTGTTCCCACTGTTTTCCATCTCTGGGTCTTAACAGAGGTTTAGAAAGAAAGCAGCTGAGAACCCCATGGATTGCTATCTTTCCATAAGAATGTTGTAGAGGATCCACTTAAAGATCAGGCTTACGGGGCTTGGATCTGCCCAGTCACAGTTTCAGAAAGAAGCTCAATGGCAGCACTGTCATTCTCTCTCAAAGTGCATAGAGACGTGGAAATACTGAGACAATACTGAGACAAACTCAGGTAGGCTCAGCGTCCACTCTCTAAATCAAGAAAGTCAAGCGAGTTAGAAAGCCAGTAAGTATCCGATGCTATCAACAGTTTAAAAGGACATCCTGCACTAAACAGAGCAAAAAGTGGGCAGGCATTAAATGAGGACTTTCAGTGTCTATTTAAACAAGCATTTGCCTGGCAGTTTTCTGAGTTAAAATTTAGATGTACGTATGTTCCTGTTCCTCCTTCCACACAGGACAGATACCATTTGTGGATTAAAAAAAAATATATATCCCCACCTGTTTCAGAGATATCTCTCTTTTCCCTTGTCTGTAGCCAAATAGCCGGGGTGGGGGGGGTGGGGCGGCTGCAGCCAGTTCCAAGGTCACTGCACAGACGCCTTCCTCTTCACGCCCACTGCTGCTACCTTCGATTGGGCACCTTAAATAATCTCCTGTCAGTCTCCCCCACCCTTGGCTCACACCATTTCAGTATGTTCTTCTCCCACAGCCAGAATGACTTCGTTTCCACTGCGCTAGGCTCTCTTTGCACCCAGCACAAATTCCACAGTCCTTGTCATGCCCCCTTCTCCCCATCCCTTGGCCATTCCATGAGGTGGCTCCAGCGGTCCAGCCTCATCTCTGTAATCCCCACCTGCATGGGTGCCTGATGCCCCGTATTTGCCTGGTTACCCAAATTTGCTGGGCTCTGCAGTGGCACCTTTGGGGATCCCTCCCCCATCTAGCCCCTGGGTACACGTTTACCCACAGGACTCAGAGCAACAGTTCATCTCTATAAAGCCTTTCTGGCCTCCTCCTGCCCCTGGTCGGTACCCACGGGGCACCCATTTACCAGAATCTGTTGCAATGACTCCATCCATCTGATTCTATTGGACCATAGAAGGGTTCCGTGCCTTGCTTGCCTTGTATTTTAGGTGACTGGCAAGCTGTTTGGCCTATGGTCAACATAAAATTATATTTAAGGCAAGAATAAATGGATAAATAGCAATTTTATCTTGAAATTTTATTCACAACTATGAGATTCAAAAAGTCAAGGCCACTTGAGAGGATATAATGCCCAGATTCTTTTGTCTTGCCATCAAATCTTAGTGGTATATAATAGAATAGAAAATAAAACCTATTTTTAAAGAGCTCTGTTCATTTATTCTTACTCCTTCTGGTTTACTGTTTCCATAGGTTGTAGTTAAACATAATAATTTCTTCTTCATTTTCCCTTATGGCTGAACCTTGCTTTAATTTCTATTTTCTCAATGATTACATATTCTTTGTTAGCTATGTTTCTCAAAGAGTCAAATGAAAAATAGTCAAAAGTCTTTACTTTGTAGATGGGTTACTTTTTTAAATTGATCTTGTATTTTTAACCATTATACGGGAGGAATTCATTATTGTCCAGCGGTAAACTCACGTCTCAAACTCGTGCCAAGCCCTTCCCCAAGGCTGTGTGCCGTGGTTCCGTGGAATGTCCTGCATGCATGACTAATGGGAAAATTCCTCTTCTTTCTAGGATCTCTCAGTTCTAGCTCTACTTTTTTTCCTGTGGTTGAATATAAAACCTTTGCCACAAACAGTAGATGCAGTTTAGTGGATTGTAGATTATTTTTGTTTCCTTGTACTCTGGTGTTCATCAAGTGTTTGTTTTGAAGGCGAATGATACTTTTATAATCATAAAAGGAAAAAGAAAATCATTAAAATCTTTTTGAACATGGAAAGAAGTAGTTCTATACCTCCTTAGAGGCCTTTCTTAGCTTTAGAAGGAATTATCAAGAAACTCATTGGTCTTATCTGAAATTTACTTTGAAATGTAGAGACTGATGTATTTTCCTAAAGGTGACCCAGTTCTTTTTTTAAAAAAGTAATGTTTACTTTCTAATTATCTTGAAATTTCAGTATGGACAGCCTTGATGCGGAATGATAGCCAGGCGAACTCACTCTGCTAATGCATGCCCAGGGGTGACCAGCAGGGGTGAGCAGTGCTTCAAAGACCAAGGTCTGTTCCCTCACCCCAGGCTCCCGGAGCCTGTCATGGCCAAAAGCAGGTGTCGACTGCCAACTGCCCATGATCTAATGAATACGGGAATTAGGGCTGAAGATAGGATACCTAGAGTAGTTGTTTCCAAAGCAGGTGCATGCAAGATGACCCGTAAGGGTGTGGAAAGAACATTTTAGAATTTCTATTTTATGCTTCCATTTTACCCATTTAAATTCTGTTTTTAAAAATGTTAGCCGGGAGCGGTGGCTCACGCCTGTAATCCTAGCACTCTGGGAGGCTGAGGCGGGAGGATCGCTTAAGGTCAGGAGTTCAAGATCAGCCTGAGCAAGAGCGGGACCCCGTCTCTACTAAAAAAATAGAAAGAAATTAATTGGCCAACTAAAAATATATAGAAAAAATTAGCCAGGCGCAAAATCAGGTGGCGCATGCCTGTAGTCCCAGCTACTCGGGAGGCTGAGGCAAAAGGATCGCTTGAGCCCAGGAGTTTGAGGTTGCTGTGAGCTAGGCTGATGTCACGGCACTCTAGCCCGGGCAACAGAGTGAGACTCTGTCTCAAAAAAAAAAAAATGTTTTATATGTATATAGTAGAGCATGTGTGCCATTTATGAAACAAATATTAGAGCACATGATTATAAATTTCTTACCAATGAGTGCATACATAGTTACACAAATAGATAGTGCTGAAAAGAATATTAATTTACTTATTTTCTAATATTAAAACAGGTATCACACTGAGCTTATGACCACCTGGTCCATCAGCCTTCTTTGTCTCCCCATCCAAAAATGGGGGAAAAAAAGAGTTAACTGTGTAACAGAAAAGTCAACACTAAGGAGTGACAGAGGAAGAGACATAGAGACAGAAAGGGCAGGATAACACAAGGCAGAGTGGAGAGGGCTTAACGTGGGGTCACTGTTGGTGACTTCAGGCAAGTATCCATGAGCCTTATTCAGGTATCTTTCTCAGAGAGTCAAGTGAAATATTCAGAAGTCTTTACTTTGTAGGTGAGTTCCTTTTGTTTTGGTTGATCTTACATCTCTAACCATTGCACAGGAGAGACTCATTACTGTCCAATGGCAAACTCGTGGCCTCTTGCCCACACATGGCCGTCCCCAGCGTAACAGCCGAAAGCAGGAGGGTCTGCCTCTCAGGGGTGCGACCCCAAGCTTGACAGAGCGATGCTCGTTTTCCTGACAGGTGTGGATGCTGCTTATCCCCTCCCCAACCGGAGTCTAACAATGAATGGAATCCTTTTAGATCCCAGATTTGGTACGCCAGCTATTCCCAATTATGCGAGGTGACTGTGAAGCTCCTGTGTGCGTGGAACAATCCATTTTCAACCCACAATGAACTTACTCCCAATGCCGTCAAGGGGGAGGAATATGAAATGACAGTCAGTCAATCCGCTGCCCCTCCGCCCCCTTGGTACAAAGAGAAGGAAGGCAGATACGTGCGGACACCCCTGTTTGCTTTTTTTGTGCTTTTATTTGATTGTTTTGTCACTGACAGATGCCTTCCACATCTCCTGCCCCGTAGGCACAAGTCAAACACTTCACTGTTCCCCTCAGACCTCACGAGCCCGCTGCCTTCCCCACGGATTCCTAGTGGCCTTGACCTCTTTGTTTTTCCTCTGCAGCCTCAGGAAAGCAGAGAGGGATTCTCAGCATTTTGCGTTCCCCTCCTGCGCCCGCCTCTATTCCCAGCTGGGGACTGTTTGTATGGGCTATGTCTCTCTCACGAGCAGAAGGAGAGTTTCAAATGCAGAGACTAGGAAATACGCTGCTCCTCTTCCGTTGCTGCCTGATTAGTGATCTCTCTAACCAAGTTTAAGGCTGTCTGTCCTGCTAGATTCTATTGCAGCAGAATCTAGTGGCCAGCAGTGATTTCTCCCTCTTCTGGCTCCTGTCTTGTCTCTTGTTTACTGCTCACTTGCCCTTAGATCACGCTGCCCTGAGACATTAGTTATCCTTTTATCTGTCCATGTTCTGCCTTCTCACCCCAGCTGCCTGCTCAGGCTCAGTGCTCACACACAGTGAAGACTCATGACTTCATCCATTGGTGGGGACATTTGCATCAAGGGCCCACATTTCCTTCCTGGAACCAGATAACATTAATCCTACACATCACACACATGAAAGCATTTGTCCTAGTCTGTTTTCCGCTACTCTCAGAGAATAGCACAAACTGGGTAATTTATAAAGGAAAGTTTATTTGGCTCATGGTTCTGGAGGCAGGGATGTCCAAGAGCATGGCTCTGGCATCTTGTGAGGGCCTCTGTCTGTGTCATCCCATGGCAAGGGGCAGAAGGGCACTAGAGTGTGAAAGACAGAGAGAGCGGGAGTTGGGGGGAGTGCAGAACGCATTCTTTTTATCAGGAACCCACTCCTGCAATAACCCACACAGTCCTGCAATAACCGACCCAGTCCTGCAGTAACCCACCCACTCCTGCAGTAGCCCACCCACTCCTGCAATAACCTACCCAGTCCTGCAATAACCTACCCAGTCCTGCAGTAGCCCACCCAGTCCTACAGTAACCCACCCACTCCTGCAGTAACCCACCCACTCCTGCAGTAGCCCACCCACTCCTGCAGTAACCCACCCAGTCCTGCAATAACCCAACCACTCCTGCAATAACCCATCCACTCCTGCTATAATGGCCTTAATCCATTCATGAGGGCAGAATCCTCATGACCTAATCACCTGTTAAAAGTCTCACCTCTCAGCATTATTGCATTGGGGATTAAGTTTCCAACGAATGAACTCTTGGGGGGCACATTCAAGCTATAGCAGCGTTCATGAAAATATTCATTGTCAGATTTGTTCACTTTTGAACTTTGAAGCCATTTGACTATATCGTCTAATGTTCCAGGAGAAACAATTATCTAAAATACCTTATTAGTTTTAAATGCAAACTAAGAAAACATAAAGCACTTAATTCTACAATGTTCTACATAATCATTAATTTAATATATGATTAATTTAATATATGATTAATATATTTAATTTAATAATTTAATATATTGCATTTAATTTTTACCTTATTTTGTCTCATACCAGAAAACTCTTAGGTATACTAAAAATACTATATAAATGCATGTACGTACAGAAACAACAATATATAAAAGATAACAAAAGGGCATGAATTAAAAAGAGTATAAAAAGGAAGGAAAACAAAGATAGGAAAAAATATTGGTAACATTTCAGTGGAGATTAGATTTACCACTATAGTAATTTACTATTCTAAATACTGGATCAAATATAAATTGTGTATGAAATTAATTAACACTTTACTAGGCCAATGTAAATGATATAATTTCTAATTGACTTTGTGGGTCTGCATTGGCCGTACAATTCACTATGATACTTCCCATTCTCTAAGAACTCATGTAATGTATTTTCATTCAGAAAAATAACTTCACCCTGAAATGTTCACTTATGATGGAATTTAGTTTTCAGAGCACCCAGATCAATTAGGAAGATCTACATGCAGCTCTTCAGAAAGAGAAAGCAGAGTTTCTCTCTCTGGTAATTTCAACAACTCCCCCAATTAGAAAAGTCCTCCCTTCAGGACAAGACAAGGAGCTGCCAGCCCAAGTCGCAGGTGGCCTCTTCACATCTGGACCACAAAGGGAGGGTGCAGACGCTTGTCCCTTCTTGGGACGTGGGGAGCAGAAGTACCGGACACAGTTATTAATATTAACATAAAGGGTCTCCTTCCTCTTGGGGCTTTACTTTTCAAATAAAAACAAAAAACCCACAAAAGCTGTTTCCGTTTCCGTACTTGGTAAAAATGCCCGCAGTTGGCGTGAATACCACCCGCCACCGACTCTGCGGTGGATCTGGGGCTCCACGCGGGGAGGACTCAGCCAAGGGTGAGCCAGTGATCTCCTTCCTGAGGACTGGGGAGAACCTGAGACCTTCAGATGGGGAACCTGATCATCTAGATTCAAGTGTGGCCGCTTACGAGTCATTGGGCCATCACTAGGTTAATAAATCTCTTAAAAATTCAGTTTCCATCATAAAAATGGGACAGAAATAGAATAAGATAAACAATGATTTGTATACAATAAGGGATTAATAAATGATAGCTATTATTCATGAATAGGAATGATAGCACCATGCAAATTTTGAAACCCAAAAAAATCTACATTAAAAAAAAAAAAAACCTTTATTTTATAAAACCAGACTAGAACCCCTTATGTTCTTGGTGAAGTTATGGGGAGAGGAGAGAGTTTGTAGCTAGTACCCTCCATCCAGGACTTGCCAAAGTTCCTGGATTATCCAAACGCTCAGCTTTTTCTGCTGTCTGCCTTGGGCCAGCTGTTAGCAGCTCCCGCAGAGGGTGGAAAGAAAAAGGCATGAGGTAATTGAGTTCCTGTTAATGGCTGTGACAGGAGATTTAGAGCCTTCAGTGGTTCCTACCGCCAAACGGCCAGGATCCTAGAGCCAACTGTGCCCTCGGAACCAATCTGGCTGCGTTGGAGTGTTAGAGATGAGAGAGCCCCGGCGTCAGAGCTCAGCTGCTGGGAAGAACTTCCCACCTCTTCTGTGACTCATGGAGCCCCAAAGGCCCGCTCTCAACCCTCTGTGGAGCTCAGAATAGAATCACCTCAATCCCAGAGACAGCACTTTGCGGGGGGGAAGTAACTCCAAGGTACTTGCTTCTCTTCCTCTATATTTTCCTCTGAGAAATCGAAAACATTGCCTTAGAGAAGGGGTTGGTCAGAAAAAAGAAACAAGAAGACATGTTAGAAGCGAAGCCCTGTGGGCTTGGCGGGTGAGGGCCTTCTGGTGAGCACTTCGCACCATGGGCAGAATCGGGGTGGGCGAGGCACTGGACACACGGATGTGCGCTGCAAGGCTGGGGTCCATGTGCGCAGGAGGTATTAGTCACCTGTCATTATCTTCGTTGGCACTGATAGTTCAACACTTAATTGGATGTGGTGCTGTTTTTAAAACCTAGTCTGAAAAAATAAAAGACGGCCATAATTTTGACTAATAGAATAGAAAATAGAAGATTATTACTTAAAACAAAAGGCCTTTTCAGCAGATTCCGCTGCAATTTGTGCAGTCCAATCCACAGTTTCTCTGCTTGAAAGCAATGGTAGGATCACTTGCCCACTGAAATCAATTAGAAATCAACTAATATTTAAGGCGGTCCAAGAGACTTGGCAAGGTGCCCAGTGATTGAGGAAAGAGGGTTCCTCTTTATTTTGTTCAGTTTACTTTGGCAGAAGGATACTGGGTTATACCTACTGCATTAGATTGAGCTAAGGAAGGCAGCCTAGCAGAGGTTATGCCCGTGATGCTCTGTGAGCTTGTGTGTCCTTAACTGCAGATACGGCCATGTGCTTCACAGCGCACACGTTTCCAAGGTACGTGTCGTAGTTTTAAAAAGACAGTTATATGAATCAATAGCAAATGTTCAAGCTAGGATGATTTTTTTTTATAAACTCAAGAGAAGCCATTATAGCTTGAGTGTTTCTGATGCGTTGTGACTGGGCGTTGAGAAACCGTAAAGAAAAATTAATTGCTATATCAATGAAAACCCCAGCAGGTAGGTATCCAATTTGTCATTAATTAAATGAGAAGACTTTTTTAGCGATTCAAGGAAGCCTTGTTGAGATCATATGATAGTCTAATTTGCTAACGTGGTATGAACCTGTTAGCTTCAGACACATGATTAATAGAAGTAAAACTCCTTGCGGAGTTTCTCAGATGCTCACTTCCAGCATGCAGTCGTTTTTAAGACTGCTCAATGTCCTTATCTCACTTGACTGATGACAGTGCTGCAGCCATGACAAACGTAGGTTAGACAGAATATGACGCACAGTATTTTCTGTGATTCATTTGGCCCCATTTTCACCCTTCCCCCTCCCCCAGCCAACCCGAGCCACACAACAGCTGTGGGACCATTAGCTACCAGGGAGTGGGCTGCAGACACTTCAGGTCTGCTTCCCCTTCCATCTGGGAGCTCACACCAGGATGGATCCTAAATCCCTTATCACAGCTGCTTCAGGCGGCAAACATTTTTTTCCCCCTTCTTTTGCTGTTGACATAAAGATGACGTTTCTTGAGCTGAGAGAATTTTATGTGATTGTATTGTATGCTAAGCCTCAAAAGATAATTCTGTAGCTCCTATTCATGACAAAAAATGAGACCTTACGGCAATGCTTCTTAAAATAAAAAAAAAAAGTCCCCAATAGAAATCATAAAATTATTCAGTGGCCTAAGAAGGAAAAGAGAATCACCAAGATGATGACTTGTGACAGTTACACAAAGCTATTTGACTGAGTTATTTCCTTGATGATTCTGTAAATGGGAAAACGAGCAGACGCCTGGTGCTCAGCCAGTTTTGCAATAGATGCATTCCACTGGTGCAGACTGGTGATGAGCCACGCCCCTCCCTTTGCAAATGAACTCAAGCCTGTCGCTTTTAATTGACTCTCTGTCTCCAGAATTTTCTTGATTTATTGCTGCTCAGTGGAATTGACTTTTGTTTTGTTGGTGGCATTTGTCCATTCTGGTAGTTACAGAAGGGAAATTGTTCTAGAGGGTTGTTTTGGCACAAGTGTGCTCATTTGTGTGGCTTATTGGAGCGTGAAGGAGAGATGTGTTTCTATAAAAGGTCTTGCCCTTCTGCTTGCCAGAGAGGCAGGGTCTCACCTGGAGTATGTTTCACCTGATTCCATACATCCGTAAGTGACTATGAATCCTTTCAACCGGAAGGGTTTAGTCAAGTGTAACTGGTCGACTCAGAATGAATGTGGTCCTATCTTTGCTTGCCAGGTTTTCAGCATGTTGACCCTAGTAGAGCAGCTGTGGTGATGGGAGCTTGGTGTCTCATCTCAAACTGCTTTAGTCTATCTAGAAAGAAGGATTCTTCTCTAAGATTCAGTGGGGCCATATCTAGAGATTCAAAATTTAAGAGACAGACTCCTGAAAGCAAATTGGCTGCCCATTTGGCATCAGACTCCAAGCTTACCTCTCGCTCCACGTCTCACTCCTGATCAGAGCCACTGCACTCGTGACACAGGATTTTGGAGGCAGATAAAGAAAATGGAGGATTAGCCTGTTGCTATGCTGGTCTATGCTGATGTGTCAACACTGCCCGAACCCAAGAATAAGAAACAAGTGAAACCAGCTGTAAGGTTTAGGGAGAAGCAAATAGGCTACTCCAGAGAGCGGTGGGCCATGTGTTACTTACGGGACACGTGAGCCACGGTTCCAGTGTGAAGACTGGGACACTGGGTTCCAACTGCTTTTCCATCTATGACTTGCCCCAGTTGCCTCATTTGATGGATCCTAGTCAATTGTAATTTCGGGGATGGTGAGGCTAGCCACGCCAAAGTCTTGCTCTTTAAATAAGCATTTGGAAGATGGCCACAGCCTTATGCAAAGTTCTAGAAGCACCAATTCCAGAGACACGGCTTATTGGTCAGGAGTAACTTTGGGCAGAGAAGGCTTTTCTAGTGTCCTTCAAATCGGCCACGTCGTCTGGATCATGGAGGCTGCCAATCTGCTTTTGAAACACGAGAACAGGCATATTGGAGGATGTGGCTTATAAACATCCACCACAATCCACCACAGCTCCAGTCACTTCTTCCTGACACTTGAAGCCCTACATTCAGATCTTTCTCTGAAGCTAGGGCTGTTTCTGTGGTTTTAAGTTTGTGGGGATTTCTTTTTCTTACAGGGGTAAATGTTTATATCTATAACAAGGTATTTCCTGCAGCCGTACGCTCAAGTTACCATGTCCAGAGTTTACACACTAAGCAGGGGAGAGACGCATGATTCAGGTGTGTGGGGCCAGGATGGGGAGGGCGGCGTGTTTGTGGCCTTCTCGTGGTCTCAGAATGGCCCCCATGAATCTCTCTGTGTGTTTATCTCTGGCATTGCCTCAGAGTTTGAGTTTGATTGAAAACAACAGCAACAAAATAGATGCTGAAACCATGACAGTCATGTAAAACAAACTCCACAAATTTTAAAATCAACATTATTGGTTATTTTTTTATTGGGCCACTTTACTGGTCTTTTTTCTTAAGTCAGGAAAATAAATATGTCCAGGTCCTCAAAAAAAATGTGAAAATGGGGCTATTAAAAACCTGGAAACAGACATTGCTCCACCAACCCGCTCACATCCAGACCTTTCCACATGGATTTTAAGGGAGAAACTTGGTTTATCTGTAGTTTGATAAAGTTCTATTAGCTTAACTTCCACAATAAGTCACCTATCAAAACCTAGAGATAAGTAGAAGGGTAGAATCATGGATTTAAATAATTACAGCCACATTTCGTTTTGTTGACCATATGATTGGGCAGCCATTGATTTCTTTATACCAGGTCCCTTAAGTCTGGCTTAGCATTATAATACAATTAACAAATAGTACCAATTATAGAGCAAAAAATATTTTAGCCTTTGCTAATCCATTTACTTATCAGGTATCCACATAGCCCACCTTGGCTCACTGAGCGTCCCGTAAGTTCTGTGGCTTCTGACGCAGGAGATGAGACCAGGCAGCGACTCCGTGTCCCCTGCTCACGGGGCTCTTCTTGGGGACAGACTTGCTAACTATTTTGGTGTGAAGTATTCATTAATGGGTCTGCAAATCCCATATGCAGCTCAATGTGTGACTCCAGGGTCTTACATGAACTTGAGACAATGTATGGGGAAAGGGACATTTTTGAAAATTCTGATTATTTCATAGCCTCTGGGCATCAGGCTGAATTCTGGTGTTAAGCCCCAGGCCCAGCCCCCCGGGAGGCCTGTTGCCAGACTGAGCAGGAACTGCAGGGCCTCGGACCAGAGCCACACAGAGTGGCTCCTGCAGGTTGTTCCCCACAGAGCCAGGCTGGCCTTTCTTGCAGCTGCATCAGTGGAAGCGTAACTTTGGGACAGAAAAATGAAGATCTGTCTCCAGTTTACACAGGATGGTAAGAGTTCTGGTTCCTAGTTCCATCTTGAAGAACAAATTAGAAGCACAGGCACACACGCCGGGGGGAAAAGGACTATAGAATCTTCGGAACCTGACAGGCTGGCCGGTTACATTCCCAGGGTGGAGAGGTCTCTTTCACAGCCTCCCTGATGGGCTTGACTCCACGCCTCTGGTTCTGAGTCGGTGGTTACCTGGGGAAACCCACCAAACAGAACCATCACACAGAAAACAAAGCTTTTTAAAATGGAGTATTTGTGATTTAAGTAGACCCTAAATACTTACATCACAAATACATTTTAGAGGACTGCAGTGATCGTGGTAGAAACTGATTTGAGACATTTTTCAAATTTTGTTGGAAAACTGGAAATGACAGGCAATGATAATATTGATAGCTAACCTTTATCAAGAGATTTACATGTCTGATAATCTGCTAAATACCTTAAATGGATTATTTCACATACACTTCCTAAGAACCCAATGAGATGTGAGCTCTATTATTAAAACTAGTATATAGGGCAACTGAGACTCCAAGAGATTAAGCACCTTGCCCAAGTCCCACGGGGAGCATTGTGGGTATGGTAATCCACCGGTCCTAACCTTCCTTAGAACCTCCGTTCTCTGTGACTAAGGTTAGCACAACATTCTAGAGTTGGGTATGAGGCAGCCACATGAAACTTGAAACCGTATCTTAAAAATGGACTTTCTGATTTAGAGTCCTTTAACAAGACTTTTTTTTTTTTAAAGTTATTACTATGGCAATTTTCAAACACATACAAAACTAGAGAAATTACAATGAAGCTTGGGTATGTATCATACCAATTCAACAGTTTTCAACACACAGCCAAACTGATTTCAATTATATTCCCACCTAGTTTCCCACTGTATTAGTTTCCTTCTGCTGCTGTAACAAATTTCTACAAACTTAGTGGCTTGAAACAGCACATTTATTCTCTTCCAGTTCTGGAGATCAGAAGTCCATAATCAGGTTCACTGGACAAAAGTCAAGGTGTTGGCAGGGCTGGTTCCTTCTGGAAGCTCTAGGGGAGAATACATTTCCTTGCCTTTTTCAGCTCCTGGTGGCCTTCTACATTCCTTGGCTTGTGACTCCTTCCTCCATCTTCAAAGTTCATCACTCCAGTATCTGCTTCCATTATCACGTCGCCTTCTCCTGGGACTCTGACTCTCACTCTTCTGCCTCCCTCTTCTAAGGACCTTGTGATTACATCAAGTCCACCAGATAATCCAGGGTCATCTCCCCATCTCAAGAGCTTTAACTTAGCCACATCTGCAAAGTTCTCTTTGCTGTGTAAGGCAAAACTCATAGGTTCTGGGGATTAGGACATGGAAATATGGAGGGGGCCATGATTCAATCTACCATAACTACCCTACCACTGAAAGGAGTATTTTGAAGCAAATCTCTGACATTTTAATTCATAAATATATCATAACTTTAATACTATTATCACACTTAAAAACATGAACAAGAATTCCTTAATGTCATTAGCTATCTAGTCAGTACTCCACTTTCCCCCAATTGTCTCATAATTTTATTTGTTATGTGGTGGTTTGTTCAAATTAAGGAAGGTACCTTAGGTCTGTTTCCATCTGTAGGTTCTCTCTCCTTTTCCTTTACCTGCTTCTTTGTTGTTGTTGAAAAAACCAGGCTGTTTGTCTACATTTGCCAAGGCAATTTGGCAGATATGTCCCAAGGGTCGTTAACATATTTCCTTTTTCCCTGTATTTCTCATTAACTAACAGTTAGGTCTTGAGACTTAGTCATATTAGGTTTGATTTGGTTGCCAAGAATGCTTCATCAATAGTGTTGTGACTTCCTATCACACTACCTAAGAAGGCAATAATGTCTGGTTAGTTCTCTCCTGTGATGTTAAGATTGACTGTTGGGTTCAAGGGTTGGGATCTCCATCATCCTTGCATCAAATCCCCCAACAGGATTTTACCTACGTTGGTGACTATGGTCTCAATTCATTACTTCACTCTAGGGGGTTACAAAATAATAATATTCTATTTCCATTATCTGCCTTCATTTTTAGATTAGAATTCTTCTATTAGAAAAAGAAGAAATTTTCCTTCAACATCTATTTGATTATCCTGAGGTAAAATTTATGAAAGAAAGCCAGGAAGAATGCTTCATTCTTTCTGTTAATGCTTCAGCTTTCAGAATAATAACTGGTTTTCTAGCATCCTCCAAAGGTGAAAAAAAAGTGCAAGCATGTGGCACATTATTATGAAGTCATGGTTTTATATATTTTTTATGTTTCAATTTTTTGCAATTTGAAAATGAAATTTTTTTTTCCAAATTATCCCATCTTTGGCCAATGAGAGACCCTTCCAATTGGCTCCAGAATCTTTTGACATCAATCTAGAAACTTCCTTTTGTTGTCTGATGAAACAAGATATTTCTAGCTCAACTTGTACATTTGCTGCTCGAGATATGGAATCAGTGTTTACTCCAAGAAGCCCTTGTTTTGCTCAGTAGGAAATGATATTTAGAGACCCCAGTCTGAGTCTTGTGGCTGCTCAGAGCTACTAAACTGGTCATCGTTTCTTGGCTTTATCATTAGATAAATCTAGAACATTTTTATACAAAAAATGTATAAGTTTATATTGTTACTTCTAGTTCAAAGCTAATATTCCATGGTTTTCTTTAATTTCTGTGATTTTATATTTCTTTTATGCTGAAAATTTTGGTTCCTAATATTAATGTAATTATTTATACACATATAAATATATGTATATACATATTTATCTATATGTATGAAATGGTTTATTTTACTATATATAGTAGTATATCTGTCTATACACACACACACACATTAATGCAGACACATATGCATTCACACCTAATGGGTGCGGTGCGCACCGTCTGGGGGATAAACACACTTGAAGCTCTGACTCGGGTGGGGCAAAGGCAATATATGTAACCTAAACATTTGTACCCCCATAATATGCTGAAATAAAAAAATAAAATAAAAATAAATAAATAAATAGTATATTTGGGGTATATTACAATATATAGATACATATAAATAGTTTTATGATAATTATGATATTAATAATGCTATAACTAAAAAAACTCTTAAGATTTCTTTGCAGTTCTTTTTGTTCTTAGGTAAATCCCACTAAGAATGTATAGTTAAATCACAGAGTTTTAAAGTCACTTTAATTAATTCCCCTTGGTGTAGTTAAACCACCAACTCAAAGCATTGTTCGCTCAATGCACAAATAGGCCTATTTGTTTTATTTTACTTTCTATTTAGCGGTCGCTATTTTTAAACATATATAACACAACTTTATGGTTCAAAGTCAAATGTACAACACAAGACACATTCACAAAAGTATGGCTTTTATTCTTTCTTGCCAACCTGCTCCTGCCATCCACCTACAGGAAACCATTTTTATTCAATTTTTATCTTTCCACTGCTTTTTAATAATTTAGCTCTATATATTCATAATTTCCCCTTAGATAACAGGTGTGGGACTAAACACACTATTCTGCACCCTGCACCATGACTTCTCAAAGCAGAGTGTCCTGGGCGTGGGAAATAGAACCCATCAGACCATTACTGATCTTCTTCTTGCAGACCTGTCAGTTGTTTGATTGGACAAGCTTCGACCTTGCAGAAGTGGGAACCAAAATCCTCTTCAGATTTAGACTTTGCAGAGCTCTGTTGGTGACCCATTTTATGCTGATGTTTATGTTTCACTCCTCATATTATAATATATCACCCCAAGATCTCCCTGGACTAGCAACAGTTATAATCAATTGTATGCATTGATTTTGGAAATACTGCTATTTTTCAACCTGATAGTTTACCAAAAAAAATTTTTCCTCTGCTGCACATGGTAATTATAACCACAGTTTTAATAGTAATTAATGTCCCATTAAGTGCACATACCACAATTTGCTTAACCATTTTTCATTGAAGGGGATTTGGTTGGTTTCTAACTTATTTGTTATATGACACCTGAGAAAACTAACTTCTCTGTGCTCAAGAGCCCTGAAGGTTTGAACTGGTAGGGACTGACACCATTTATCTAAAAGGTATTTACGTTCTTACTTTCTTTGGGTACTTTTTTCTAGGGGTGGAAGTGTGAGGAAAGATGTAGACCTTTCCAAAGCCCTCTTCTCAACAATTTCAAGAGAATGAAAACATATGAAATCTAAGAGATGAATACAGATAGGAGGAGGTCCTCTAAATAAACAAACACCTTTGTGAAAACATTCTCATTGCTGATTCTTTTCTAAAATGTTTCCCATACCAGTTGCATGCAAAATGTGTAATATCTGATTTAATGTATGAAAAATGAGGAAGACGGTGACTTTGGCCAGTCGACCGCCTTAAAACATCCTAGTAGAACAGAATCTTACATAGCCACAAGGCAGGAGACAGAAACCACCCAGTAACTCGAATGGGGACAGTATAATACAAAGAATTATTAATTATAACAGAGGATTGGAGTAATGAGAGATTTACCAGTAAGAAGTAAAGAGAACTTTGAAAAATACAGTATTAGCAGATATATGAAGAAGCCACCATCCTTAAGACTGAGCTGCAAGGTTCCCCCACCCCAGGCTAAGCCCCAGCCCTTGTTAGAGAGGGCGTGACCATGACAAACTGGATAGCTGAAAAGTCACCGTGGTCCCACAGCAGTGTAACTTGCTGGAAGTCCTCTCTCCAGAACTTTCTGGAAACCCACCCTTTGTGATGCCAAGGAAAACTGTTCAAAAAGAGTTTTCTCACCAGAGGCAGTCTGCTAATGAAGTGCTTGAGGGGGCTTCTGGGGAGGCTGTTGGCTTCTGGGAGCTGCCGGCATTCAGATGCCAGAAAAGCTGTATGTTTGTAGGAACTGAGTCTGAGAAAGGGCCCACACAGCAGGAGGCGAGCACTGGGGGAGCTGCAGCCTGCAGGAGTCAGGTGCTGCAGGAACGGAGTGCTGGAGAAGCCACTGCATCACAGCGTTGGGTGCCGAGGAAACAGCACATGCTTCAGGAGCGGGGTGCCGGAGACCTGTGCATGCTGTGGGAGCTGGGTCTAGAGAAGCCATCTGCTTTTCAGGAGCCCGCTGGGCCACTAGAAAGGGACCCAGACTGAAACCCTTTTCACCTGCAAGAGCTCTCTAGCTCCCTCTGCTGATGAAACTAAATATTGTGCCAAAAGGCAAAGAAAAACTATTTAAAGGGCCCATCTTAGTTTTTGCTGAGCAGGCAATGAAGGGTAAATTTGGAGATGAGAAGCAAAAAACTAATGACCAGCATAGAGGAGCAGTCAGGGGCCTGACCTTGCAGTGGTGGTGATACTGATGGTGATAGTAGAGATCTAGAGAGATAGTAGGGTACTGGTAGTGGTATTTATTATGTACAGGCACTGTTTTTAGTGCTTTACATATTTTAACTCATTTTTTTTTCACAACCCAATAAGGTAGATACTTTCATTACCCTCAGTTTATGGATGGGAAAACTGAGGCTTAGAGAGGTTAGGTCACTTGCCCACAATCACATGCGAGTGAGAGGTGAAGCCAGGATTCAAACGCAGGTAGTCAGATTCTAAATCTGCCTCCCAGACTCTATGAAGACATTATTGATCTTTGAACAGACAGATAAATATATCAGGAAAGATAAGTACTTAAAAGAACTTCACAGTTAATCCTTTTGTGATTAAATGAGCCACCCCTATTTTATATATTTTGTGAATTCAGAAATTTTAATTGCTTTTAAAATAAGGTACACATTTACCAGTAAACACAAACTAGAATAGAACATGTGGGGAACAGAACACCTCACAAAGAGAAGTGGAGAAATTGGATGATTGAGGTGATTAAAATACTAGATAATAATATTTCAAGTGTAGTTTGATGGACTTTGGGCTTCCTTACCCTGACAAAAACAGAGAGGAGAGGGAAAGTTCAAAATCATTGTTATGAGTATAACGAGATGTCACTCAGAAGATCTCGATAAAATGTTCATCACCCCTAGTGAGTGAGGAACACAATGAAACACAGAACAGGTGATGGGCTTTTAGGCAATTCTGTATGGAGCTCTGTTCATGTGCCAGGCACAGTGCCAGGTGCCAGGGACACAGAGATGAGTGGGGATCCGGCCTTCCCATAAGGAGCCTGCTGTCTCATGGCTGGGACACGAGGAAGATGTTATTATAGACACGCATGAAGAGCTATAGGAGTGAAAAATGGAGTAGAAACTAGCACTGCCTAAAGGGGAGGCCCAGGGAAGATGCCAAGAAAGGGTACCGTTTGAGTTGGATGAATTGCTGGCTGAGATAGCCAGGGAAAGGGAGGCGTTGGGGATTAGGGGATGGCCCAGGTAAGAGCCGGTGACTGGCGAGGACATGAACTGAAGGGGATTGGAGGAAACAGGATAACATGGGATCAAGGATGTGGATTCTGGGGTCAGATTATGTGATCCTGACCTCCTCAATACTGTCCAGTTTGGTGACTTTGGACAAATTATTTGATCTCTCTAAATTTTAATTTCTCTGTGTATAAAAGGAAATAAAATAGCACCCTCCCCCATGTGCTCTTATGATAAGAAAATCATGTTTTCACCATGCATGGCACATGCTCAGTCCACGTTTGCCGCTGGTGGCAATAGTAGAAGGAAGAGTATTGAAACGTCTGGAGACTAGAGCCCTGGGAAGGCAGTGAGGATTAGAGGTCGGGAAGTGTGTCATGACACATGTGCGTGTGTGTGTGTGCATGTGTGCACATGAACACAGAATTTTGAAATAGTTTTCTGTTGAAATTTGTTGTTTATAACTGGCAGCATAGGGAAGCGTGTCCAGTTTTGCACATAGTCATGAATGTCTGTTTTGTGTGCTACCATTTGCAACCACTGCTATTTCTCTCATCTCCAGAGAAGTGTTTCTATATGTTCACAAAAATGAGCAAGACCTACCCCCTGCCCCATACACTATATATATATCAGGTAAGGGTGGCTTTGTGTGTCTCATGGTGTGTATTTGACTCCAAAATGCCTAGCCATGTGAGTTCCTCAGTGTTTTGTTTGGTTTCAGCGTAGAATAGGAGATTCTATTTCCCAGGAGCAGAAGGAGACTTTGAAATGTCTCACATGAAATGAGTGAAAACTTGGCACCAGCAGACAATGGGTTTTGTCATCAGGATGGGATTTAATCTCAGACTCACCGATTAGCTAGCTAGGAACTGAGCAAACACCAGACACTCATGAACTCATGTCCTGATCTGTAAAGTTGAGATTATAATAATAATACTCACCTCCCAGGGAAATTGTACAGTAGAATGAAATAATGCATGGAAAGTGCCTTGTACCCAGCTGGGCATAGAGAGGGAGACACACACCAGTCTCCTCCAGCATCTTCTAATCCAGTCCTCCATGTGCTCAGCTTTTCCCATCTGGGGATCTCGAGTTGCTAATGGCCATCCCTGGAGGGAGCTACCATGTTTTTGTGGACCCGGAGGCAGACATTCTATTGAAAATTCAGTGGCCGGGTAAGGTGCTGTAGGAGAACTGGTTTTTAGGGAGCAATATAAAGTCAGAGAAATCACATTCTCTCGTCTTTCCCTACATTCCTCATGGTCCCTTTTATTCTCCTAAGACAAATGTACTCCAAGCTGCAGAGTGTTTCCACCAGGCGCTGAATTGATGGCATTGTTTTCTTTAGGATGAGCCGTAACATCCCTTTGTTCGCAGAGATTGTAAATCCTGCATCCTCCAGATTAGATCATGTGTGTTCAATATCAGTAGGAAACAAACAGAGAAGTAAATATTTGCTGCCAAATGTCTTTCTGATGTCTTGGAAATTAGTTTCCTTTATCTGACAAGTCAGTTACCCTGATTCATCTGCCTCACATTTAGAGTCAAAGGGAAAACAATCCCCGCAGCAAGGGGCCTGTCACTCGGTGTATCCAGTGGAGATAATGTGACCAGAGTGCAGTGGCATTGAATATTGATAAGGCTGTGACAGGCCGTGCTTAAAGTTTGGTGTCTCATTCAAATGCTGGCTGAGAGATGAAAAGAAAACAGAAATTAATCCCCCTCTTGGAATGTCCTACGGATCCACTCAGTGGCGGGCTGCTGCTCAGCGGTCTGTCTCCTTTTCCCCCCATTAATAATCATAATCAAATGCTCATTATTGGTTTTCAGCAACAGAGTAATTGCTTTCCCTTCTGTATTTTCTGACGCAGACTGTCTGTTCCTGAGAAAGGGCAGTTGTGTAATCGCTCTTTACGCATAAGCTCTGAGAAGTCGGTTGTGCCCTGCAGATATTGATGTCAGCCCGCTTGCTCTCTGGTGGAGTGAAAGAAGGAAATAATTTTATTGTGCTATTTTTAGACTTCAATTTAGATTTCAGCCTTTATGATACTTTGTGTTCTGGGGATAGAGCTGTTGATGCGCAATTCAGCTGTAAGACACTCTGGATTCTACCTGCCACTGATAGATTTCCTCTCTGAGCCTGAATGCCTCAGGACTGCTCCTTCCCATTGCCTTCTCTGGCAGCTGTAAGGTGAGCCAGGGTGACGGGGCTAAGATGCGCGTTGTATCGACAGTGTTTGCCGATGGCCTTGCTGCCAGCAGTCCTCAATCTGCCGGCAGAGTTTTAATCTGATCTCTTACATGCATAAATAATCAGCGCCATGCAAATTCCTTATAAACAACATGAGTTTATTGACTATCCTCACTTTTCTAGACAGTTTCCTAGAGGTGGTAGATGAAAGCTCAAATGAGAAAAAGCTATTTCTTTGCTAGATTTCCTTCTAAACAGACATGAAGGGTCCAGGAACCTGGTATTCCAGTTCTCTTTTTCTCAGCTGTGATGAAACACCTGAATGTATGCAGGCTTCCCAGTTCTTTGGTACTAGTAATGAGCTGTGCTAAACTCTAAAGGTATCTTAGAAAGCACCACTAATACCTGCCTGAGCTTGTCCTGTTTCCTGTGTATGTTATCAACTGTACTAAAATTCAGATCAGTTTGTATCCCAGTCCTGTGGGTGCATGTGCTTTGGCATTCCAGAGTCTGTCGGTTTAGCATGTAAGACCCACACTATGGTCCTTGCTATTCAAATTGTGGACTACAGACCAGCAGCACTGATATCATGGGGATGCGTTTAAAAATGCCAAATCCCAAGGCGCCACCCTTTCCTATGAATCAGAACCTGCATTTTAACAAGATTCCCCAAATGATTAATATGCACATTAATCATCTTTTAAAATTGTATGCCTTTTGAAGAATCTGTTATGATCTGAATGTTTATGTCCCTTCAAAATTCATATGTTGACTCCTCATCTTCATTGCAATGATGTTAAGAGGCGAGGCCTCTGGGAGTGATTAGGTCAAGAGGGTGGAACCCTCATGAATGATGATTAGCGCTGAATTTGCTGGCGCCTTGATCTTAGACTTCCTACTCTTCAGAACTTTGAGAAATAAACTTCTGTTGTTTATGAGCTATCCGGTTTATGATATTTTTGTTATAGCTGTTAGAATGGACTGAGACAGAATTAATTGATATCTGTGCACTTTCTTTTCATGAAAACACACTGACACACAATTTTCCGTGTCATTTCAATGAATGCAGGTTCCGTGGACTTCAATGAGAACTTTCATAGTGGGAGTCAGAGAGTGTGGCTGGGGGAGCCCTCAGGTGCCGTGGGTCCCCCACCGTGCTCACCTATGTTGCCCTTTGGTTGTCGTGTTGAATCAGTCCTCGTATTCATGCCCAGACCTCGTACACTGAAGGGCCACCAATCTCTGGGTCGTCCCATGCCAGCCTCAACAGTCCCTGTTGTCCATGTGGCTCACATTTATTCACTGGTCCTTGCTATCATTTTCTTCCCCTGGCCACTCTTTTGCTTTCTCCTGCCTCAGCTTAGGGACAGGGTGCCCTGTCTTTTAGAATGACCACGAGGTAACAGCAGCCGGTTGAAAGATATCCATCACGAATCTTCCCCACTGACGTCTGACTTGTTAAGAGAGGAGCTGAGGGACTCGGTCTTCATGCTGCTTCAGCGGATCCTGCTGGAAGCTCACCTCCGTGCTCCACACTGGACTTTGATTGCTCTTATCCCTGATGGAGGCCTAAGGAAAACACAAGGCAGACTAAAGCAGCCCTTTGGAAAATCTGCTCACTCACGGGGCTGATTTGTTTATCAAGGACATGCTCTGACCTTGAAAAGTCCTCACTTTGTTAGGAAAGCACATATATGCGGATAATTCAAATATATATATGTCAAAATAAGGGACACAAGGCTGTACCTACAAGACTACAAAGGAAGAATAACCAACTTTTCCAAGAAGGGTAAGGAAGAGCTTCAAAGAGTGTCTTTTGATCTGGGTTGTAAGGGATAACGAGACCACTGCCTGAGACAAGGGCTATAGGATTGCTTATTGTGAGAAACTGCAGAGTTGGGAGGATCGAGTTGAGGCAGTCATGTGAACGGCAGTGAGAAAGCTGGTTGCTGCGGGACACGCACAGGTCTCCGTCCCTTACGCACAGTGTCCTGTGCAATCCTCTGAACAGTCCAGCAATGATTCCATTACGGATGAGGAAACATTCGACACACGGTGAGTTCAGTAACTTGCCCAACACTGTGCAGCTGCGAGTGGTGGAGCTGGGCTTTGAACCTACGCAGTCCAGCCCCCACACTAGACTCCCTGGCAGGGGGCCTCCCTTTGCTTCCAGGATGGAACTTGCATCACTGCCTTGTCTAGGACCTGAGAGATGCTGTTTTCTCCCCCCACCCACTGGTCCTGCAGTCTTTCCAGCTCTTTCTACTGGTCAGTGAACCACATCCATCCTCACATCAGTAAGTATCCATATAACACTTAGGGCCTCTCAATTATGGGGAGAAAGAGAAATGGGTATGTCTCTGGATTGTCTAGTGGTTCTGTCACATCACACTTCATGGGACCTTGATCACACCATACACACGAGGCCTGACTTGCAGATCAGAGAGCCCCGGCCATCACAAAGGTCCTTGAAAGACAGAGGCAAAGGCGAGCAGAAGTGCGGGCAGCCTGAGGGCACCTCCCTCCTGGCCAAAGCTCCGTGTGCCCCTGGCCCTCCCCGACAGCACTGTCCACCCCTGAAAGTGTTTATACCATGGGAACCCACAGGGATGAGAGGCTGGTCCAAACAGACAAGGCTGTTTGGACCGGAAACGTGTGATTGGTTTGCACTGCTCCTTAATACTGCTGTCACATTCCTCACCCCCTCTGTGCACGTGGGGTGACAGGCTGACAGCCCATCAGGTCAGACAAAGGCCCGGTTTCTCCCTTCTCCCCTCTCCGTCCCATGCTTGTGGTCCGCCATTCATACAGAAGTCACGCGTGGGCTTCCTTTGCCAGAGGTAGACGTTGCTCACGTCTTTTGTTTTCAGGCACTAGAAGTGACTCTGCTCCCCCTGCGAGGACACACCTCACGAGGTTGCAGGACTCGCTCTGCATCTTTTTCAACATTAGAAACAGAGGCTCTCTCCCTTGACCACTGCTGGGACATTTCCCCCCTCCTGCTCCTTACTTAGTCATAAAAGTCTCCCAAGCCATAATTACCGTGTTTGGAGATAGCATCATCATCTTCTCTGGTTTGTGGATAGGGAATACCAGACACAAGAGAAAGCGTCTCTAAGATGTTAAAAATGACACTGCTCGATGGACGCTTCACCCAGCCAAAGCCCCGACTCTCTGTCCTGCAGTTTTCATGCTGAGTGGTCAGCCTCACCAGGCTGGTGTGCATGCACATAGCTGCATCGCCTATGCACAAGAAGCTTTTACTGTTCTCTCTAGAACACAAAATGGTTTGGGGACATTTCTATACTTTCTTTCTCTGACAGCCAGATATACATGTCTACTTAGCTGCACGTAATCCTTGCCTCCTAACTCTTCGGCCTGCACATTTGTCAGATAAAATATTTGGGGTGTGAGCTCTTTAGCAGATCTATTTCCATCCCACTCTCTTGGCATTTATTAGTGAGCTCTTTGGAAAGCCGCATGTTCTGAGAGATTGGAAGAAGAATATATTTCACCTATAGTGCAGGGGTTGGCCAGCTCCTATTCTTTTTGCATCAGCTGCTGGAATGTATTTAGGAGATAAGCTGGCAGGCGATTTACAAGGGGCACTCTCTGCTTGTCTTGCTTCTGTTTCCCTTTAAAATTCTCTGGCTGCCCTTAGTGTGGGCATGTGTTTCCATTTATCCTATAGTTCTCAGGGCTCAATTGTAGCTCTTGTACTTCTGAAGGGCACTTACTAGGAAGCCAGTCTCCCTGACTTTCAGCTTGCACTGATCAAAACACGGGGCCCTCCAAACCATCACAAGGACTTCTGTGCAAAGTGCGGGGATGTTTAGCACCAAAATTAAGGACTGTGCACGTTTCGGCAAAAATAACAAAAGGAAAATAAGTGGACAAAGTATATTTTAAATTTTCTTTCTTGTTAGGAAAGTAAAGGATGTGCATAGTTTATTGTAATGAAAATTAACAAAAGAAATACAACAGAAGAAAGGAGTAAGATGTAAAGGAAAAGCCTGTTTGACCCTCCCCCACCATGAGGAAGCTGTTAATAGTTTCAAGTGGGTCCTTCCAGAAATATCTCAATAGTGCATATGCCTATATATGCCTGTCCTTTTGTTACTTTTAGAAAATTCAGATGGGATCATAACAGAATATTGTTCTGTGCGCTGTCTTTTTCACTGAAGGCATTTTAAGAGAGAAAAATGTCTGCATGATATGTAACAGTAAACTTGGTTGATTTCACTTTTCTCCATTTGGTTGTTTCTGGTTATTTTTCATGTTGCAATTATAATTCTTCCTTAAATATATTTTTCCTTGTCTGAATCTTTCTATAGGGTAAATGCCTAGAAGAATAGCTAGCACAGAGAGCATATGCATTTTTAATTTTGACCAAAAAGCATTGCCAAATTACTGTCTTTAAAAAGGCTGCTGACCAATCCTCCACCCATAAAACAGTGAATTATGCAACTTTCAGACCTTTGTCTCCTCTGCTCGTCTTTATGTTGAATGCAAATCTTTTCGTATATTGATTGGCCGTTTCTATTGCTCCTTCTGCCTGTTTGCCTGTTATCTCATGGGGTATTTGCTTTTTACTTATTGATTTTCAAAACTCTTTGCTGGTTAAGAAATTTGACCCATGGACCATGCTACTTGCTAAAAATATTTCCTCCCAATACGTCATTTGTATTTTGACTTTCATTTATGGCACTTTGGCCCCTTGGAAGTTTGCATTTATATGTATTAAGATTTATCACTATTTTTCCTTTTTGATTTCCAGACTTTGTGTTTTGCTTAGAAAGGTTTTCCCCACTTGAAAATTAGAGACGAATAATTTAAAATTTTCATTTAGTCATTGGGCAACATAGAAGCCAATGTTAGATGGCCAAAGGGAGTGGAATGGTGAGACTGTGGTTTTCAAGGTAACCAATCCATTGCAACCACTTATCAGGAGGGTGTTTCCCCTATTAACCTTTATTAGGATGGATATTTTTAAATTTAATTGCTTTGTTTTTTTGCTTCAAATTGGGGGAGTCCTTTGCACATGGATTTCCTGAATGTTCATTCAGTTCACTAAGTGGTTATTAATTTCCTATTGTGGGTGACATCTTGCTAGAATATATCCTTCCTTAGGATTTTAAAAAATGAGTATGAAGTATTCTGGAACCTCCATAAGAACAAACAGTAGAAGAAGGCATATGTATGCGAAACCCAGAGATCAAGGCAGAATGTAATGACTGCTTCAGGAGTACTACAGAATGCCGTGTGGCTCAGGGAAAGGAGACATCATTTATGGTTGTGGGGATCAGGAAAGGGTTTTGTATTGAGGTGACATTGACCCTGAGATGGGCCTTGATGAACTGGTTAGATTTTAATGGTTGGGGATTTTAGAGAAGAAAAGGCACAAGAAACAGTCACCCCTAATAGATACCTGTGCATTTGTCCTGGGATGAGTGTGTGATCCACTTTGCTGACATCTGGAAAACTCACAGGGATGCAGTGGGTGGAGGAGCCCGGGGCAGGGCTGAGGTAGTCCTGGGAAAGGCCTTGCAGAACTTTGCTCTCCACTTGGCAAGGGGTGGGGGCCATTAACATTTCTGGAGCAATGCTAGACGGAGGCATGACATATCTGAAGGCAGGAAGGCTCGTCATTCATGTAGTTTGCCTGGAATGAAGACATGAAATGCTTAATTTGGAGTGGTAGTTGAAATGCGGAGAAATAGATCTGAACTATATTCTCAATTTATAATCTGTGATTGGATGTGGGGGCTGAGGGAAAGAAAAATGTTAAAGATGACCAAGATTTCTAGCCTTCATTCAGTTTCCTCTCTCAGCATGCATTGAGTGTGTGGCACATGTCAGCACTGAGCTGGGCTCAGGGAAGAGAGGAATTGGCATGAGACAGGCTCCCTGCCCGTAAGTGGCTGCATTCTGATGGGACCAGAGAAAACAAACAAGCCAGGATGATGGCAGGAATACAGAGACCATGAATATAAATAGCAAAACAAAGAGGAGGGGCTGGTTTGATGAGGATTCCTGATAACTTTGATTTTGTGTCCTAAAACTGAGTGTTCAATACTTGCTCCAGATAATTATCTATCTAATTATTTCTGGTGTTTTTCTCTTTCCTTCTTCACCCTGGTGTGCTGCCCAGTGATACAGGGAAAAAAACAAAAACAAAAAAACCAGAAAAACTTGTTACTTTGAGTTTTAAGTAGGCTCCAAAGTTGGAAAGGATTTTAAAAATCTGTGGCTAGCTGGCTTATCCACAATAGGAAAGGGAAGCTCGTCATGCTCATGATCAGGATATAGCTTTGATTTCTGAGGATGCCTCAGTTTTCTCCCCTGCAAAATAGAGGCCAGTCCTAACACAGTCATTTTACTGTGCTCACAATTTGGTGAGTCATAAATTTGCCTAGGCATTTCTCTGCACGGGCTGGCAGCGGGCAGTGGCCGTTCCCTGAGGTCCCAGCTGGGGTCATGGACCAAGCGACTGTATGTAGTCTCTCCAGCATGGTGATCTCAGGGTAGGTGGATTCCTTGCATGGGAGCTGGCTTCCGCAAGTGTCCCAAAGGAACCAGGTGGGAGCTACAGGGCCTTCCTCTTCCTAGCCTTGGAAGTTGCATGACGTTACTTCCTCTGTGTTCCTTGGGTCACGAGGAAGGCATTAAGATCAGCTCAGATTCCAGAGAAGAGGACCTAGACATCAGCTCTTTATTGTAGGAATGTCAAAGGATTTAAGTTTATGCTTTAAAAATACCACACTGTAGTAATACTATCTACCTCATGAGGTTACTTTGAGGACTAAATGACATACTACACGTACAACTCTTAGAACAGCACCTGAGCAACAACTGCTAACAATGGTGATGATGATGATGGTGGGGAGGACAGAGGGATGATGATGATGATGAAGATGATGAGTAGCTGCACTGCCCTTCTGTAGAAATATGTAATATCTCTTGTTGTCACTGGCAGGTTGAATTTTGGGTAGAATGAACTATTGATCTCACCCAATCTATAACTCTTATGTAATAATTACAAAGATTTGTCCAGTGGATTGTCCTGGGTTGATTGCTTTAATCTCATCACATTCTACCTAAGGAGCCAGGGAGAGCTCACCATCCACTGTGTCCCGAGGGCAGACGGTTGGCTACCTGAGTGTAAACTGATCTCTGTCAGGAAGGGCAAAGAGAGAAAGGGACGTCAGTTCAGCAGTCAACAGTGTTCACTGCAGATTCCTAGTCAAACACTCTTTCTTATATTGTATTTCCTCTTTTCATATTATGAGATGGCATTTTGGGAAAGAGGCTAAAATTTCCAAAAGTTATTGCTCAGTGGAAAATAGTGGCAATTTTTCTTTCTTGGAAAATAGAGGAAAAAGGAATACAACATAAACATTTCTTATAACACCATTTTTTTTTCTGGATTAGAGGTTAAGTTGCCCAGGGAATAAAAAGGTTACAGATGCATGAGGACTGTAAGTGTAGTTTGCAGTTGAAAATTTAGTGCTATTAGCCATTCGTATATTAGTTCCATATTTTACTCCATCATTGTTCTATAAAAAGACCAAGTTATCTTCAAAGTTTCCCCCAAAATGGAGTAAAATAGTAGTGCCCTTTAAGTGAAAATATTAATAAATCAAGAAAGAGAGTTTGGGACAGGAGTGAAACTACAGGTGTCTGTGTAAGAACTCAGTATTTCCACTCCTAAGCTGGATAGAAACTTGTCTACAAACTTCCTGCCTACCCACTTCCTCATGGTCACTCTCCCTGAAAAACAAACTTCCTGCCTACCCACTCCCTCATGGTCACTCTCCCACAATCATGTGTCTGTTAGACTCTGTTCTACTTCCAACTGGCAGGAATAGCAGAGATGGTTAATATCAATTCTCTACTCAAGAACTGACTCCCAAACATTGAAGGTATATTGTCAAGTTGCCTCATTACTGGTTGTGAAAACATCACCAGAGATCACATACACATTAAATAGCTGTGAGTCATCCACTTAAGGGATTATTACTAATGACCTAATTATTTTCCTGGGCAAGACTAGTGAAGCAGCTCTAGACTTCAAAATCAACTGCTACTCTCTTTAATACAAACATATGCAATAAGCAGATATCTTAAAAATCTAAAGCTTGATGAAATTTGTATGTGAGCCATAGTGAACCATGGTAATTTTACACCTACATGTTTTACTCACCATTCAGCATGCATCCCCAAAATTGGCTTCGAACTTTGACATTTACATTCTAGGAGACATTTCAGGACTTGCCCGGCTTTCACTCAAAGGGTACACATACTCTATTTTGTCAAATAGCAAATAGATACAAAGTTGCAGTATTTCAATCATTATCATGTAGAAAATTGTTTATCAAAGCAGCAGATGCTTTTCACTTAGGAAAGTTGTGAGAGCTGAGCACCTGGCTTTTGCTGTTGAATCCAGCCCTGCATACACCGTAGAAACCAGAGAGATGTTGACGGATCTGTCAAGTTCATAATAAAAAAAATAACCAAGAACTCCCCAGGTGACTGAAGGTGATTTGGTTCCCATGTGGGCAGGAAACAGATAATAAAGTGGAGGAGAGGTTTTCAAGCATGCCCTTCTCTTCCTCCTCCCACACTGCCTGGGAAGGCCACTGCCCAGCCAGGTGCTGATGTGAACAGACAAACACCTGCTGGCAGGGAGGCTTGGGGCAGGGGGAGGGAGGCGAGGCTAGACAAGCAGTGTCAGAGGAACACTGCCAGGGGAGGTATCGAGCAGACGGCCTGGATCTTAACATCCCCATCCTCCCTGGCCTGGATCTTAACATCCCCATTCTCCCTGTTCTCCGAGGGGCAGGTGATGGAAACTGAGGGAGACTATATTTCTGCAAGCGCAGAAGTGTAGATGATCCCCCAGAACTCTTTCCCCTGCACCCTCCCACCAACATGAACTTACTGGGACCAGCACAAGTTAGAACCTTGGCATTATCCCCTTCTCCAAAGACCCATCACCAGCCTAGGTAGTTAACATGCCTAAGGAAATATGAACTCACTTGGAAAATAAATGAGACTGCTTAGGAGGGGTGACTGCTATAAAAGAGCAATAACAAACGGAACGGCTTAAACCTGATGAAGCATAATTAGTGAACTAGGCATACAGGGTGTTCAATAGACATACCAAGTATTCTCCAGGGATAAGGGAGGATGCTATAAACATGAAGCCCTAAAGAAGAATCAAATGGAAAAATCAGAGAATGCAGGGTATAAAAATATTTTTTAAAGTTTCGATAAGTGGGTTGAATGCCAAATAGATTGAGCTGAAAAACCAATTAATGAGTGAGGAGATTATGTCAGAAATGCTCAGAGGGCATCAAGAACAGTCAGAGAGGGGGAACTTACAAGGTAAGTGGAGCAATATAAAGAATAGCCTTTTTGGATCAACATTCATATTAAAAGAATTCCAGAAGGAAAGAAAATAATTAATAAAGGAAGGAAAGGAAACATTTGAGAGAATAATGACTGAGAATTGCCCAGGTAAAGGAAAAGATATATGACCTCAGACTGTCAGGCTTAATAGAGTGCAAGGTAAGATTTTAAAGAAAAGAAAGAGGGATATACTTCAATAGGTTATAATGAAATTTATGTAAAATAAAGATAGAAAATTCTAAGAGCAGACCAACTACTAAAGGATGAGAATTAGACCGACCTGAGACTTCTCGACAGAACACAGAACGCAGACTATACAGTAACATTTTCAAAGTGTTGAACCAAGCATATTAAGTGAAACCAGTGTTTGAGTGTGAGTGTGAAATAAAGATATTCTCAGACCCAGAAGTCGCCATGCAGGAGCTTTTTGGAAACATTCTTGGAGGAAGTATTTCAACAAGGTGAAAAATAAGTCTAGGAGCACATGAACAAACCTTAGTAAATTTTACTGGTGATAAAATAGGGAACTTACAAATAAAACAAGCAGCAAAAATGTGTCTTAATAAAGATCTAGACCTAAATACAGCCTCAAAGTGTATTGCTTGGGAGGTGGAGGAGGTAGCATGAGAGGAAGGTGAGAATATTCTTAAGGTACTTCTCTGCCTGTTTAGGAGAAAGATCTAGAAATTGATAAGCTCAGCAAATTGATAGAGAAAACCATAAATATGCTCTTTCAGATACAGAGGAGACTACTAGAAGACAAAAATGTAATGTATAATATTTTAAACCTACTGAAGAAGATTTGATCCATCTAATGGAAAGTAGGAAAAGAGAAAAAAACAAATGAAACATTTAAAAAGTAGGGGAGGACTCCTGATCTGGTCAAAATGTCATGGACTCATTTCTCTCTGCTTCTCCCCACTAAGTACAACTGTAAACCCTAGAAATAATGTAAGAGACAATCAAAGCGGAGCTCTGAAAGATGGTGAGAGGAAGGTGGGCTGGCTTGGGACCCCAGGTCTAGAGGAACAACATCACAGCAGGGCTTCCTGAGGGAAGAAGGTGACTCAGACCTGGAGTTTCCTGACCTCCAACCAAGCAACCAAAGGCAGCTCAACTAGACTCATTCCTGCCCTGGATCTGATGGGAGACAGCCAGGGGAGTACTCTCTTTCTCCACTGGCCTCAGACTCCCTTTCCCTCCTAGCGACACTTGGGAAGCCAGGGGCCACTGGCAAGAGGAGCCCTGCCACAACAGAAGTGCTCTCCACCCTCCCAGGTGTGGGCAAGGGGAATTTCACCATAACAAGCACCCAGCCAAAGGAGCCTGTTTGTCCCCAAGAGCCTGAGACTTCATTCCCCTATCAAGAGACAACCAGTAGCCTGACCTGGGAGTTCTTTTTCTGCCTCTGAGCCAGCACCATCAGGGACCAGTGGAAGTCCTCATGGAGGCAGATAAATCAGGCAGACCAAAAACCAAAACAAAATAAAACAAACAAAACCCCAAAACCAATCTACACTGCAGTGGCTTCAAAAGTGAAAATGCCATTGGAACCACAGCCCACAAGAGTATGACAGGACATGCATAATAAAGCTAAAGAGGATTATTTCCTTCTAAAATAAAAGATTTAAGTGGAATTCAGAGTTTTCCTGCATAATGGCCAAAATGCTCAGGATATAGATGGGAACCATTCATCATAATAAAAACCAGGGAAATCACAGCTTGAATGAGAAAAGACAATCAACTGATACCAGCACGGAGATGAATCAGATGTTGGGATGATGTGACAAGAATTTTATACAGCCATCATAAAAATGCTTAAACAAACAATTATAACAAATGAAAAAAATAGAAAATGTCAGTGAAGGTATAGAAATTATAAAAAAAAGAACCAAGTGGAAATTATAGAAAAGAAAATACAAAAGCAGAAATAAAAATCTCACTCATAGGCTCAATAGTAGAGTGAAAGTGACAGAGGATAGAATCAGTGAAGTTGGGACCAAATCAATAGAATTTACCCGATCTAAACAAGAGAAAACAGATTGAAAAAAATGAACAGAGCTTTTGAGAACTGTGGGACTATAGCAAAAAATCCGGTGTTTATATCATTGGATCCCCGAAGGAGAGGAGAGGAGTGGGGCTGAAAGAATATTTGAAGAAATGATGGCTAAAAACTTCCTAAATTTGGTGAAAGACACAAGCCTACAGATTCAAGAAGCTACACAAATCCTCAACAGAATAAATCCACACTAACACACATAAGAATCAAACTTATGAAAATAAAGACGAGGAAAAATCCTTGAGAGCAGCCAGAGAGAGATGGTTTATTACCTACAGGGGAGCATTAATTTGAATAACAGTGGACTTATCAGCTGAAACCGTGGGAGCCAGGAGGAAGTGGTACAGTTTTCAAGTGATGAAAAAATAAAACACAAAACTGTCCACCTGGAATCCTATATCCAGCTAAATTGTCTTTCAAGAATGAAGGGGAAGTAAAGATATTCTTGGATAAAGAAAACTAAATATACTAGTTGCTAGCAGATTAAAAATTAGCTAAAGACAATTCTTAAAGTAGAAAGGAAATGATAAAAGAAAGTGCTTGGAGCTGCAGGAAGGAAGATGGAATAATGGGAAGTGTAGAAATATAGTAGACTATTCTTTCCTTCATGAGTTTTTATAAATCCTATTTTAGTGATTGAAACAAAAATTATAACATCATCTGATACTTAAGAAATTATTTAAATGTGCAGAAGGTAAAGAGACTTAAATGTAAGTGAGGTTTACTCACGTACTTGAAGTAGTAAAATGTTGATGCCAGTAGACTGTGTTAAGTCACATATATATTATAATGTATGGATCAACCATTATGAAAACTATACAGAGAGATACAATCCAACATATTATAAATAAATTGTGATGAAATCCTAAAAATTAGGTTCACACAAATGCGTTCAAGTGATTTTTGGCAAAGGTGTCAAAGCAATTCATTGGAGGAACAGTCGAATTTTTAACAAATGGTACTACAGCAATTGAACATCCATAGGCCAAAAGTGAACTCAACCTAAATCTCACACTTTGTATTAAAATTAACTTAAAATTGATCATGTACTTAAAGTTTTTATAAAACTATAAAACTTCTAGGAATAAAAATAGCAATAAGTCTTCAGGACCTAAGACAAGGCAAAGATTTCTAAGACTTGACACTAAAAGCATGATCCATTAAAAGGAAACATTGATATTAATAGATTGAAACTCATTGAAGTTAAGAAAATCTTTTGCTTTGCAAAGGCTCAGTGACAAGGATGAAAAGACAACCTAGAGCCTGGGAGAAATAAATATTTGTAAACCATATATCTGACAAAGGGCTAGTGTCTAGAATAGCTAAAGTCTCAAAACTCAATAGTAAAAAAAAAAAAATTAATCCAATTAAACATATGCAAAAGACATCTCACTGAAGAGGATAGATAGATGGCCCTTGAAAAGATGTTCAACATCATTAGACATGAGGGTAATGCAAATTAAGACCCACAGTGAGATATAATGACATCCCTATCAGAGTGGCTAACACAAACAGTAGTGATAACACCAAACATTAGCGAGGATGCAAAGACATGAGGTCACTCATGCATTACTGGTAGGAATGTGAAATGGTATGGTCACTCTGGAAAACAGCTTGGTGGTTTCTTACAAAACCAAACATGCAACTACCAAAGAACCCAGCAATCGCACTCTTGAACAATTATTTCAGAAAAATGAAAATTTAATTTCATACAAAAACCCGCACACAAATGTTCATTGATAGCATCTTTATTCATAATATCTCAAAGCTGGGAACATCCCAGACATTCATGGCTGAATGGTTAAACACAGTGCGGCACATACATAGCATAGAATACTACTCAGCATTACAAAGAAATGAACAGTTGATACATGAATCTTCAGAAAATTATGTTGAGCAAAAAAAAAAAAAAAGCCCATCCCCAAAGTTACATACTTTATGATTCTGTTTATATAACATTTTTTGAAATGACAAAGTTGTAGAAATGGAGAACAGATGCAGTGGTTTCCAGGGACTGGTGGGGGCCGGGGAGAGTAGGTAGGTGTGTTTCTAAAAGGGGACACAAGGAATTCATGTGATGATAGAAATGGTCTGTACCTTGAGTGTGGTAGCGGGTACCTGATAAAAATGTGTAGAACTGTGCACACACACACACACACACACACACGATAAGAAATCCGACAAAGGTAAGTGGATTGTATCATTGTCAATTCTCTGGTGTGATATTATACTATAGTTTTGCAAAAGGTTACCGTTATAGGAAACTGGGTGAAGGTACATGGGGTCTCTGTGTTCTTTCTTACAGTTGTATATCAATTTAATAAAAAGAAAAAGGAAGATAGGAAAAAAAATTAAATATTTTTAAAATTGAAAAACTTAGTTGAAATCAATCAGAAAAATAGAAATAATTACACAATAATTATAATTATTGAGAGTACATGGGTTAAATAAAACCAGCAATCTGAAGATAAAATTGCAGAATGGATTTTATACAATTCAGCAAAATGTTTTGTATTGGATTCATTTTTAAAATATGTAAAAAGATTGGAAATAAATAATAGTAAAAAGAGTGTTGGGATATTAATTTTAATGTTGTACAAAATAGATTTTAAGGCCGAAACATCATATCAGCAGTGAAGATTATCATATACAACAAAAAAGCAGTTAGAAAATTTAATGATTGGAACCCCTAGATGTCTAACATCATAATCTAAGATACATAAAACAACCAATAAAACTGTGGGAGGAAATAGAGGAATCAAAACTTATAGTTGGAAATTTAAAACACGTATCTCAGAAATTGATAGATGAAGCAGACCAAAAAAAGAAGCAAATATATAAAATTTTTAATAACATAATATGCTTTCACTTTACACTCAGTGAACAGAACACTCATTCTTTCTGGACACATATAGAACATTTACAAAAATCATTCAAGTACTAGAGAAGAAGCCTCAATTAATTTTATAGAGTATATTCTCAACCAGCATGCAATAAAATTAGATATTAATCTAACAAAAAGGGAGCTAAAAAAAATCTCTTTTATTAATAATAGAAACTGAAAAACATACCACTATATAGCCCCTGAATTAAAGAGGAAACCATGAGGATAGACAGTGGAAAGGCTGTGTTTAAAATCTGCTGGACATTAAGGTTGTCAATTCTGGAAATAAATCTGATGCAGTTACAGGAAAATACTAAAAATGAATAAGTTTGATGATAAGTACATAAGTGTTACATTATTTTCCATATTTTTCTTTATATTTAAAATATTTAGTAATTTAAAAATTTAAATTAACATGTATTGGACATGGCTAAAGTATTACTCAGACAAAAATTTAGAGCTTTAAATACATTTATTAGAACATTAAAATATCGAAAGAGGAAAATAAGAGAAAGAAAATGAATGAGTTAAGTATTTAACAGAAGCTAATAAAAAATAAGATAATAAATCCAAAGAAATGAGGAAAGGAGACTATAAAGATAAGAACGAAAATCAATGAAATAGAGAAAGAAATCAATATAGAAGATTAGCAAAGCAAAAGTTGGTATTGTGAAAATATTAGCAAGCTAGGAAACCTCGAATAACACTGGACAAGGTGAATCAGAAAAGGAATAAGTAACACACAGACTGAAAACAAGATCTACAAACACAAGTGATCATACAAATAGCTTAAAAAATTATGAACAAAATATGCAACAATACATTTGAAACCCAGGAGAAAATGAATTAATTTCTATAAAGGAGGTAAAATGTTGACATGGACACAAGAAGAAATAGAAAACTTGAGTAGACTCCAAAAATTAAAGATACTGAAGTAGTGATAAAATGTCTCCTCCAACAAAAGCCTTAGGAAAAGGATCAGTGACCCAAGAAAGGAATAAACAAGCAATAGATGTGAAAGAATAATTCACAGCAGAAAATCTGAGTGGCTGTGAAGGGATCCTAGTGGAGAAACGCAACTTCAAACAAGATACCTTTTCACCTATCGGACTGGCTAAAATTAGGATACTTGAAAATACCCAAGTCCAGAGCTCGTAACTAAGGACTGTCGCTTCCCTTGTGGACCAGACCCCATTCTGCTCCAGGGCATTGCTTAGAAAATATATCATTTTTCTTTCTTTTTTTAAATTTTACATTGGCATGCAACTTAAACAGAAAGGGCACATGTCATGAATGTGCTGCTTGACGAATTTTCACAAAATGAACACACTTGTAGAACTATCACCTTCAAGAAATAAAACACTTCCGGTGTACTAGAAACCCCCCATGCCTCTCCCTGTCATTACTTTCCTTCTCCCAAAAGTATCCTCTAGCCTTATTTCTAATGCCATGGATTAGATTTGCATATTTTAAAATATAATATAAATGGAATCATAGTGCCTTCTTTTTGTCTTGTTTTTGCCCAAATTTATGTTTGGGATTCATCCATATTGCTGCAGATAGCATTAACCTATTCACCTTCTTTGCAGTAGGACATTCTGTCAAATTAATATTGCACAATTTATTTGTCCATTCTGCTATTTATGGACATTTGATTCCCCCTCACCCAGGTTTTGTTAGAAATAACGTTGCATGATCATATATACAGTTGATCTTCATTATTCATGGATTTTGTATTTGTGATTTGCCTATTCACTATATAATTTATTTGTAACCCCAAAATCATTATTCCTGAAGTTTTCCCTATCATTTGTGAACATGCACAGACTGGCAAAAAATTTGGTTTCCTGACATGCCTGTTCCCAGCTGAGGTTGAGCAAAGCGATGCTCTGCCTTCTTATTTCAGCTCTCATATTGTAAACAAATGTCCTCTTTTGCTATCTATTGAGTGCTATGCTTTTCTCATTGTTGTGCTCTTTTTTGGGTAAATTTCGCTGTTTACAATGGCACCCAAGCACAGTGCTGATAGTGTTGTCTACTGTGACCCAACACTGTGATGGTGCCTTACGAAGAAAATATGTGCGTTAGAAAAGTTTCATTCAAGCATGAGTTATATTTCTGTTGGCCATGAGTCCCATGTTAATGAATCAACAACATATATTGAATAGCATGTTTTAAAACAGAAACACACATAAAACAAGGTTATGTATTGATCAGTGGATGAAAATGTTGTGACCAGAGGCTCACTGGAACCTAACCTGTATTTCCCCCAGGAGCAATGGTGTAGTATCCGCTAATTCAGTGCCTATGGTGACTTTATAGAGCTTATGCTATTGTGAATAACAGGATCAGCTGTAAATGCATTTTGTTGAATATATATCTAGGAGTCATGTTGCTGGGTCACATGATTGATATATGATCTACCTTAATGGATTGGTCAGAGAGATTTCAAAGGCATTTCATTCATGCACAGTCCCAGCAGAAGCATGTGAAAGTTTTCACAGCTCCCTATCTTGTACAAAACTTAGTATTGTCAGGCTTTCAAATTTTAGCCGTTTTTTGTTGATGTGTAGTGTATCACAATGTGATTTAATGTGCATTTTCCTGATGATTATCGGTATTTGAGCATCTTTTCATAAGTTCTTTACTGGCCACTGAGATGCCCTGTTTTATGAAGTGCCTGTTCAGTCTTTACTGCCTCCTCCCCTTTTTAAATTAGGTTTTCTATCTCTTTCTTACTGACTGGTTGGAGTCCTATTTATATTCTGCAATCAGCCCTTTGTTGGTCATATGTATCAGAAATAATTTCTCCTACTCTGTGGCATGCCATTTCATTCACTTGGTTCTTTTTGATCCATAAGTCCTTAGTATTAATGAAGCCAAACTCATCACTTGTTTTCATTATGGTTAGTACTTTTTACATTCTGTTCATATTGTTTTTATGTTATTTTTATGTTCTGCTTGCCACAAAATCATAATGATCTTGTCATATGCTAAGTTTAATTGTTTTACTTTCACATTCTGATCTACAGTCCTCCTGATATTGATATTTGTTTCACATGAGCCAGCAATCATAATTTGATTTTTTCCTATAGTGATATCCAATTGACATAATATTAGACAATATGTTCAAAATACTGTCGTTTCCCCACTACATTTCATCTCTAATAATGCTTTGCTGTTATGTCATTTCTGTCCTTTTACTTATAATCTGTATCATTATATTTAATGTATGCCTCTTGTAAGCAACATATAATTGGATTTTGATTTTTTAGTCTAATACACAATCTTTGCTTTTTAAATACAGTATTTATCTATTTATATTTAATGAAATTTCTGATATCATTTTGGTATTAATCTTTCTATTTTACTATTTTTCCTGTCTGTACCGTGTTCACTCCTATCTCCTTTGTTGCTTTTATTAAAGCAGTACTTAATTAATTCTTTGTTATTTCCCCCATATTAACTGAATAAAGAATTCTTTTCACCTCTGTGTTTTATTTTTACCATAAGGAGTTCAGTATGAATCCTTGACTTTTTAGTCTAATATAAAGGAGTACTTTTACTACTTCTAGGATAATGCAAGTACCCAAGAATACTTTAATTTCCTTTATTCACTTTTTCTCTTAGTGCTGGTGGTCATGAATTTTAATTTTAAATATATTTTAGAGCAGAAAGAAATTATTATTGTCATTTTGTACATTAGTCTTCACGTCACCTTACCCACATATTTACTCTTCCTGTTGTCCTTCATTCCTTCACACATGTCCTTGCTTCTGTCTGGGATCATTTCCTTTATTACAGATGTACTACCAATGAGTTCTCTCAGATTTTGTTTATCTTAAAATGCTTTAATTTTACTTTTATTTTTGAAGAAAATTCAAAATAATTGTACAATTCTAGATTGGCAGTTAATTTCTTTCATCAGTTTTATTGTCTCCTAACTTTTGCCATTTCTGTCACCCATAATTTTGTTCCTTTGAAGTTAATGTGTGTTTTTCCCCCCTCTGGCAGCTTTTTAGAGTTTTGTTCTGTCTTTGGTGCTCAGCAGTTTCCTTATGATGAGCTTCAGTGTGTGTTTTCTTTGATCTTTTCCTGTTTTGAGTTTTAGTGCTTCCTAAATGTGTTGTTTGATGTCCTTTGCCAATTTGTGAATGTTCTTAGCTGATATGTCTTCTAATGTTGCTTCTGTCTCATTCTTTCTTTTTCCTTGTAATTTAGTCATTCATAGACATTGGCTTTAAAATACTGATGATTAATATGTTCAAGAAAATAGAGCTCATGATGGAGAATTTCAACAGAGAACTGGAATATATAATGGAAAATCAAATAAAAAATAACTAGATGGATGGATTGAATAGCAGATTAGATACAGTAGAAGGAAGGATTATTAAATGGAAGATAGATCTGTAGGAAATATCTAGCATAAAGTGGGATGGATAGATGAAAAATATATATTTTCACTGACAATTCCAGATTTTTGGCTTTCTATGAAAAGTCACATTTTTATCAACATTGAGTTTGTAGTTCTCAAAACTTTAGTTGGCCTGAGCTAATGAAGTGCTCCCTATAAAGGGTATGTCTTCCCTTCTGCCACTGAGGCTGAATATCAGATGTTTATATCATCTCCGCTCTGCTCCACTCATTTACATTATATACTGGGCATTCTAGAAATTTGAGTTCATGGTCCATGTTATGTTCTAGCCATAGAGTACAGAACAAGATAGATATAGGCCCTACCCTCAGAGAAAAGAAACAATAATCACATAAATAATTAGAACTGTGATAAATATTCTGAAGGAAAAGTACAGGGTGCAAAGAAACCCATCATAAATCTCTAGTTGAGAGGTAGGGAAGCTTTCCCCCAAGGAAATGTTATTTAAGCTAAGATCTAAGGATAATATGATTTAGCCAGCTGGAGGCCTGGGGATGTGTGTGTTGGTGGGAGATGATGGGGGAAGATGGTGCAGGCACATGAAACAGCACATGCAAAGTATGTACTTAGCTAGGGAGAGTTGGACAGGAGTGAGGACTCGAAACTAGTAGGGCTGAAACACAGACGTGAGTAGGGGCTGTGTTATATTGTGCCAGTGAGTCTGAAAAAATATACAGGATTTTGGATGGTCCTGTAGACCAAATAGCTAAGAAGGACCAACACATTTCATGGTGACTTAATGGTATACAAATTTGGCCTCTCTGAATATTCTGATTGAAATAATCCATCATTATGTGAAATTAAGTTAAGTATAAGATGACTAGCTGACTTTCAGCCAGGTAGATAAGCTATTGACTTGGCATGATGAAGCATCACTGAGTTCATTTCTATGCCTTGTTCCGCACCCCCTGTGTCTTAGGTGCACGTGTCCTCTGCTTGGGAAAGTGTGGGAAGCTGACTTGGAAGCCTGTCAGTTGCTTATCCAGAGCCTGCAACTCCAGGAAGCCAGGGGCAGCCTGTCTGTAGATGATGAGAGGCTGATGGATGATGTAGAGGGAGCTGTCTGTGCAGCCACTGCAGCTGTCCAGCCCAGGCCACGCTCCGAAGATGAGAGGAAGACCCCTTTGCAGACATTGGAAGAATGGAGGGCTTCCACGATCCCCTCTCCGCACTGTGCTAGAGGAGAACAGAAGGAGGTCTGTCTGTCCTTTCCCCGCAGCCTGCTCAGCTATGCTCTTTGGGGTGCTTTGGGACCACGTTCCAAATGGGGGCAGTAAATACCGGGAGGGCTTCCCATCAAACCATACTAACTCTGTGAAGTTTGAATACTCTTGAATAAGAGTCCAGGATAATGTAGAATTTTTGTAGAAGTTTATACAAGAAGAAAAAAAAAACCTTTGGCATATTTAGTTCTATTTTCATTCTAAATTAATGGCTAGAGTTAGAATATACAGTCTAATATAGAATTAATACATACAGCATACATTATATATGTCATATTATAACAAATAGTGATTGTATATACTATATATTATATATGTCATATATGATATTTAATTATATATTTAGAATCTATATATTACAATATTAATTATTTATTAGAATGAAACATTCAAACATAGGCATATATCCCCTTAATTGTTTTTACTAAAACCAGATCATAATGAATGTTTATAATGTACTCTTTTCATAAAAACAACAACTTATACTTGGCCGGAGATATACATATTACAAATTAAAATGTAGTTTTATTTAACTCTCCCTTCCCCTCCCCCTTCTCGCATTCCCTCTCCCACCCCAGCTGACCGCCTTTCAGTGAAAGGCCCTAGGAATTTCCCCCCTTTCAGTTCCATGCCCTGAGGCTTCAGAGCTCTTTGGCTGGCCAGGTTCTCAAGTGTTCTGAGTGTGAAAAGGACAGAAGTGCGTGGAGCACCCGGAAAAACGTGCCACTTGGCCTTCAGGTTTCTTGGTTGATGTTAGATGTTACCTGTGCTGAGTCTCACTGCAGGTGGGCAGGGACAGTGCTGCGCGCCCCCCAGGCTGGCCCCATGGCTCCTGTCCTGTCTGCAGGACCATGGCCTTTGCAGAGCAGACACTTGTGTGGTCAGTCACTGCCTTCTGGACTGCTTAAAAAAATTGATCTTTGACCCTGTACTTAAATTGAATGACATTATAAGAAAGCAGCCATTGCCACTGTGAATCCCTACTGGCCCAATCCCAGTAGGCTCTACCTTGAGCTACCAACATCTGAAGGCCTTTGTTAACCCAGGTCTGCCAGGAAAGCCTGGCCCCCAGTGCTCTGGGTAGATAGAGGTGTCGAAAACCTACCACCTGCTGCAGGTGGACGGCTTGGAAGAATATTCCAGCGTGGAGGGAAGTGCAGCCTAAGCAAGGGAATAGGAGCCCAGGGTGGAAGGAACCACAGGCTCTGAGGACAAGTCTTTGAAGGTAGGCTGGTTCTCCAAAGCTACCCGGAGAAGCTTGGGGTGGGGCCCACGGCAGCCAGGCTGGCTGTGTGATGGCGTCCTCTGGGTCATCGACTCTGCCGAAGGTCAGGACTGATTCAGCAGAGCAAGTGTCAACCAGGAATTTTCTCCCTTCCTCCCTCCCTCCTGTAGGGTAGGAAAAGTAACACCTTTCCCTCGTCCATTGAAAGCTTCGTGGTTGAGGCACCTATAGAGATGGATTAACAAGAAGAAAAATATACAAATCTGTTTAAGTTTCACATGCCATGGGAACCTTCAGAAATGAAGACCCAAAGAAACAGAGAAGCCTGTGTATTTTTATGCTTAGATTTGGTGAACAGTGGACAGTCGTGAGGAAGTACGACTGCACAACCGGAGGATGGTCCAATGGCAGTAAACTCGGGGGCCTCAGCAAGGTCTGTTTGTTTGAATTCTTTTCTGCATCCCTGTGTTTTCAGAGATAAGAATATTCCTTTCGTTCAGGCATAGGGTGGGAACCTCAAATGTGAGGCTGTTATGACTTACTTTAGAAGGAGGTCAGAGAATTCTTTATGGCCTGTTTCAAGGGCAAATGGTGGTGGAGGGGTCAGAGATACTTTTCTGCTTTTATTTCCTCAAATGCGAAAGTGCCGTATTTTGGGGTTTCGTGTCCTGAACCCCATTACTGTCTCCCTTCCTCTTTCCCTTTCCCATTTCCCAGCCTGTCTTGGGAACTGACTTTCCCAGGGATAGGGAGATTATTTTTCATCAACAAGATTATAAGCACCTGCCAATTTCATCATCTGGCTATAGGAAAACAGAGCTGTAGTTGCTGACAAGTAGGAAGCTTGGGATCAGGGATGGATAAAGAGTAGAGCCTTATAACAGAATGACCACTTGGATTTTTCAGTGAGGCAGAGGCTGTGACCAGAAGCAGGGGTTCTCTGGTGGCTGCTGCTCCATGCTCCAGGCCCCCTAAAGAGCCTCCCAGATCCTCTCCAGCAGCTGAAATGCTGAGGTTGTCCTACAGTTTGCTGGTTGCTTTCTTGCAGTGGGGGCTGCTCTAAGGAAACTTGAAAGCTTTTACTGTCTTGAAAGACCATCTTCCTGTTCCCGTATCATGGTGGTGGACTTCTATTCACAAGGAGGGCAAGCATTCTTTGAATTTGTCAGTGCCAGGGATTTTCAGTTGATATTCTCTGGAAAGGGCAAAATTACAGGACCAGAAATGCCATATCCCATAGATCAGTTGTTTCTGGGTAGGGGAAAGGGGCTGGCCATAAGAACAAAAGAAAGGAATTTAGGGGGTATGGTAGACATCTTCTGTGTCCCAAGAAGAGAAAGATTTAACAAAGGGAAAATCCTGCTTATCCTGGAGCCCAGGATTTTAGATGGCTGAAAACAGAGAAACGGTAACTTAGGGTCTCATTAGAAAGGTGTTTTTGTTTTCCTGCCTGTGTTTTCCAGGAAGCCATTGCCATCTGGGTACTTGTACATTTATCCTGTGGCTAAAATGTCTATTTGCTTTGCAGCTCTGGGCTGGTTTAGCTTTGGAACTCCCCACTGGGCCTTGGCCATCCTACACCGGTTTCACTATTGAAGCACGGTGCCCTGAAGGCAGTCAATTTCTTTTTGACCCAAATCTTCCATGAAAAATTGCTGACTTCTTATAGACGTCCACAGGGAGATGGGTTTTCAAAGCCTTTGCTGTGTTCATCTGGCCGATGCAGGGCTGTGCATTCTGGTGGTACTTTGTTCTCAGGAGCGCTTTGTCATTAATTAAAGCCTTCCCTGTGTTTGTGGTCCCTGCCAGGCCATGAGCATCATTTCCCCATTTTACAGCTGGGCCCATTAAGGCAAAGTAATCTGCTTTGGGCTTTGTTACACAGGAAGTCTGCATGAGGGCTCAAGGCTGGCCAGCGTTAGCATGCACTTCCTCGAATTGCAAGAGCCCTTTTCTTTTTCAGTTTCATTACAGCTGTCCTCCGAGGACTCTGGAAACAATCAGCTGGGGTTCCCAGATGTTACAGAAATTGCACGGGGGCCAGACAGGAGCTGGGAAATCAGTGAGCCAGGTTTCCTTCGCTCGGACGTTGCTCTTTCAGACTGGCTGTTCTGCCCATTTTACCTGTGTGATTTTTTTCTTTCCTGTCCAGGATCTGTCCTGCTGGGGTGCTTTCTGTTTCTACACAATGGGCTCCCCTCCTGCGGAGCTCCCTGGGCAGCGTCACTCCCCACTGACTTCTCATCCCAGCTGCTTCCTTTCTGAGCCAGTCGCTGCCACCAAAGAGGCAAGTCGACTCATCCCATGCAGTGTTTGGGTAGCCATGGTGCAAACGCATCTGGATGAAAGGAATTAGCAATGAGACACAACCTGACAGTGTAGCTCCATTTGTTCAGATTTACGTCTCCAAAACTCGTTGTAGGTTTAGGACTGAAAAGGTGTGATACCTTTTCTCACCCATCTTAAGGGTCACAGCCTGACACTGCTATGGCAAAAGATAAGTTAACAAGAGAAAAGCATAACAAATTTATTTAATCAAAGTTTCATATGACATGAGAGCCTTGAGAAACGAAGAGCCAAAGACCTAGGGAAAATTGTGTATGTTTGTGTTTAGGTCTAATGAAGAATCAGTAACTATGAAGAAACAGATTAAACAAAAGGGGATGATGATCTAACGGGAATACACGGGGGGGAGGGGGAGGGGAGTTCCAGCAAGGCCTGTCTGTTCTGATTCTTCTTGGACCCTCCATGTAGCATTCCTTCCTCCTGGGTATGGGGCAGGAATGAAGGAATGAGGGTTTCCCAGGGAGAAGGGAGAGACCTTTCCAGGTTTTATGGCTTGCTTTGCAGGGAGAGGAGTCCTGGTTTCTATGAACCCAGCTTGGGGAAGAGGAATTCTGGTTTCTACGGCTCGCATCTGGGGTTGGAAGACAGGGGAGCAGCAGAAGACCAGACATACCTGGCATCCGAGGCCTTCCAGGCTCCTTTAGTTCAAAGCGCTCTGCGTGCCAAAGTGCCACACTTCGTGGTATCAGTTCTGAGCCCCAACGCAGGCATCTCCATTCCTTTTTACTCTATGTCATGTGAAAAGAAAGCTGGAAAAGGGGATCCATGATGAAGACATGTGTCCTTCTCATCTTAAACTGATTTCTAATTCTAGGAAAATCTCTAATGGACAAAAATATTTCCTCTTCCATCATGGCAGGTGCAGATCTGATTCTTTCTTTTCTCTGTCGCTTACTGGCTCTGGGATAGCTGGAAACTCACGTTGGCTCTCCGAGGAGCACGTCCCAAACCACATGATCTCTTGATGTCTCTTCCACCTCCAAGTTTATGCAATGACAAGGGACAGATGATCGCTTACCTATCAGCTGGTGTGATGTCTTTCGGGAGAAAGCAAAGAGCTGGGGCGTGAAGAAAAGTTCTACCTCCACTACGTTTTGGAGTATTGCAGACCCAGCTGTCTCACCCAAGAGGAGAGCAGTGGGAGCAATCAGGATGCAATCAGGATTGGTGATTGGAGAGTTAATTAAAAAGTCAGAAAAGGCAGAGAATCATAGAAAATGATACATGTGCATTTTAAACCTTTTTTTAACTGAAAATATACACATTCATTTGCTAATCATTTGATATAGGACCAAGGATTTTTTTTTTCTGTCTGTGGTCTACCGATTGGCTTTCTCATGGCCCTTGTTGCATAAACCTGACCTATCGTGCATCAGCTACAATTTCTAGTTTTGGTGTCTTTAAGGTGGGCTGGAAATTTAGAGAGCACTTACCAAGTCATCCTCCCGCTCTTAAGTATTGCTGAGCCTTTCCAAAGTTTTCAACTTGTTTTTTTATGGAGACAAGCACTTTCTTTTCACACTAATATTTCATTGCTTTACGTAGTATTTAATTAAATGATATAATTAGGATTTTAAATACAACTGACATAAATATTAATAGGTTTAGAAAGAGACACAACTTGAGCAATAGTAACAGGAGTGCACTGGCTAACCAGGGCCCGCCCCTGGCCCGGCCTCAGTCACCGGGTTTGATGGAGGAAGCAGGGCTGTGGGACAGGCTCGCAGTCATCAGAGAGGAGTTGCTTCCGCAGTCAGTGAGCAGGCTCCTGCTGGTTCTCTCAGTTAATTAATGTCGTCAGCCTGTCAGCCTCCTTCACCTGCCTGAGAGGAGGAAGTGGACTCCTCTGATCTGCCGCTTTCCCTCCTTTTGGAACATTGTGGAACCACCTCCATGCTCTGGGGCCTGACTGCCGCTACTTCTTCCACTAATTAAAAATAGCTCTGCACTTCTGAGGAGAACACCCTCGGGGCTCTTGGAGACTGCTTTCACCTTGGAAACTCCTTGTCATTGGCGGAGGGGGACCGAGGGATCAATAGCAGGATGGTCACCACCTGGACGGCATCTGTAACGCAGAAGGCTTTATGCAATGAATACGCAGCCGTGTTCAGAGAGTAGCTGAGAGTCTTTTAATCCGGGCTTTCCCATTTCTGGAAAATGAACGAGCACTCTGCCCTGTCCTCATACCTAGGCTGAGTCTGATTTCCCCACCTCTTGGGGGCCAGGGCAGTTAAAGTCAGGAGCTTCCCATGCACCCGCCCGTAAGCTAGCTGTGAGACCTTCCTACCCTTCCTAGCCAGAAGCAGGCGGGCCCTGGACTGGAGTTCTGTGAAACTCCTGCCTGGAATTATCTTACCTCTGCCCAAGGCGCACTGTGCCCCTTTCCCAGTGAGTAATGTACTGCCTGTCCATTCTCTACATTGGTATTTTTTCTTTGCCAGCCTTTGGCCTCCCCTCACCCCCCATTTATTTACTGGAGCCATTGCTGAAGGCAGAGCAGATCTCATTTTGTGGACATAATTAGAAGCCTGAGGCCAGCAAGCTCGAGTGGCAGTTTGGGAAAGAAGAGTAATCCTTTGCTCTTCTTCTTCGTCTGAGGGATGCTTCACAGCACCTTGTGACGCAAACAGGAGATGTCACCAACCCGAGTATCCCCATCTCTTTCCACGGAGCTGCAGGTGCCTGAGACTTGGCAGAATGGAAAGCATCTAGAACCAGGTTTAAACGCTGGCATTTAAAAACAGGAATTATCTTAGTCTCATAGTTGCACAGTTTACAAAAGACACTTAGAAGTTTGATTTTTCTTTTAAATATGAAATGAGCAGGAATGAACTTTGGCATTTGATTCTGTTCTTACAGTTCCTCCTTACTGTTTGCAGTTCGGTATTTCTTAGCAACGGGCACCTCAGAGAGCATGTTCGCTGAAAAGGAATCCCCCAACTGCTGCCCATTTTTATTTTCTTGTACAAAAAGGTCTTAGGGTTTGATGTTACTATCCCCAGAATATGAAATTCTTCTGTTAAATGGAGACTGTTTAGGTACTAGCTGATGACATAAATCTCATTTACAAACAGATTTTTTTTCTATAAAGTTCTAAGGAGGGGGGGTTGGTTTTGTTTGACTGATGTTGAAGCTCAGTGTGCTAAAAGAAAAGCAGTCCAAACCCTCTTGAGTGATCTTGTAATATGAAATACAGCTTTTCAAAGATTGTCCTTCATGTACACTAGAAACCACAGGCCAGTGAACACATATCAAGTATCAGGCAATTTCTGTTTTTGTCAGTCTGTTTGGTTCTGTTAATTAGCGTTATTCAGAGCGTGTTTCTCCAAGCCTTTCTTGAAACAAGCATGCAGACACCTGAAGACAATTCATTGCTTGCTCTGAGCTAAAGAGGTCTAAATATTTCAGATGCTTTCCTCACCACTTACGACATCTGGATGCTTTTAAAAGAAATATCCACTTACTCAGGGTGTAACCATGTACTTTAGATATTTGAATGAATACTTGTATTACGCATAGTAATAAAGATGCACCCCTAGTGTCTTAATTTGTGCCTCCCTGCTTATTGGTATATACACAAATGACTGCAGAACCCAGTGTTTACGTGGACAGATGAATACTTATCATAAAATCTATTTCAAATAGAGGTGAAAGATACTCTTTGTGATACAGAAGGCATTTGTCTGGGGTAAATATTCTTTATGTCGACAATAGTTTAAAAAAAGAGAGGAAACCATACAGCATTTCTGAAATGTACTTGCCAAGCAAATATTTTGGGAAACAGCCCAAAGGAACATATATAAAGCTGTGATTTTAATACCTAGCCAAGCAAATGCTTTAATGCGTCAGCGAAGCTCGCGGATGGCAGTAACCACATCTGGTTTACCCCAAGCTGTAGAAGAGGGAATGAGACTAAACGTAACAAACATCATGAGGTTCGAGCCGCATTTTTGGCTTGTAAGTATGTATGTGCACAGTGTATGGGTTTTTTTTTAGTTTTTAACTTTTTAAAAACTTAGAGACTGCTATGGCTTGGAAATCTGTAAACACAGATGGCTTGACAGCCACAAGGAAGACTGGACTGCTCTGTCACCTGTCCTTTCTTTATTGTGTAGCCTGTGACTTTCACTGCAGGAATTAAATATTCTTGTGGATAGGCAACTACTACTGATGCCTGATTACATGGCCGGGAGAAATAGGGGCCTGGGTGAGTCGGCTGAGTTATAGCAGAGAGTGTGCTGTCCAAGACAGAGGCTCAGGCTAGCAGTACCGATCCTTCCCCTACAGCACAGGTCCCTAGCAAGGGTGGAAATAATTCATGATTTTACAGCACAGCCTCCAGCACAATGCATTTCCCGCAGGAAATATACACCTAAAAGTTACCTGTTGGTTTTCTCAGATTAATCTTAAAACCGTAGCAGGACTTCTTACTTCGGTTATGAGATTTTTCTTGTTCTATTGCTGGACACTTCTGCAGCCCTCATACTGTCTCTCCCTTTAGAGTACTTTTGACAGCATTTTAAGAAATCAATTGTTTGAATCATCTTGATACAGTGACTTAACCCAAAGTGTAGCCTGTCTGCTCAAATGTGTGGCAGATTCATCCACCGATGAATCACATTTCTGAAAACATACGCGCTGTTAGGTATGGAAGCCTTCCCTAAGCAGAGCTGGCAGCCCAGCAATACCCGCCTGCCTAGCAATTTAACCTAAACAGTTTCCTATTCCACGTGCATTTTCTATTCAGAGTAGAAATAATAAATGTGATTTCCTCATCACTAGATATAGCCTGATGAGATATTGTTACCAGATACTTGCTCTTATCAAAACAACCATTATTATTACATAATATTTTCCCTGCCCTTGGAATATGAGCTCTGGTTTTAAGAAAAGTGTTGATATTTTCCAAATGTCATAGGCAGGGACTTAAGTCTTGTTTATGGGAAATTTAACTAAGTGAAAAAGTCCTTGAAGGCCTTGGCCATGGCATTTGTGACTGTGTTTTCACCGGGGCGTGTGGTTTAGACATCTGCTTAGGCTAGCAACTGAATGCATTTTTGGATCTGAGTATACACTTTTATAGATAAATGTTTTTCAAAAGTCACTTTAATGGGAAAATCCTGCCCAACAAAGGAAATCCCATTTTCTGTTTTAAATCACACTCTCTGAGTTGGGTGAGCAGGACAGAAATTTGACATGAGCTCTAATTCAACACAGCTGAACATTTCTGTCCGACCATTCAGGCCTACAGGTTTTGATCATCAGGTGAGTTAAGCAAATTATATTTGAAATACTGCCTGGCTGAGTTGGCGCTACTGAATCGTACCCGTGTGGAGGGACAGCAGGGAAGATTGTAGGGCTCTTTCTGAGGCCAATGAAAGACACGTGTGTGTGGCAATATTGTGGCGGGCAGACAGGGCCCCGCGGCTGCCCTGGCGGCAGGGGCACCGTCTCAGACAAGGCTGTTCTTGGCTGCGCTGAGGCAAAGACACGTGTTCAGCATCCAGAAAGGTTCTGATTGCTGGTTTTCCTGCCTGGCTTTCCACACCCTGGTGAGAGGATGTCTTGGATAACGCAGTCTAAGAAACAGTGTGGCTTCTTCAAGACCTGGTAAGATCAAAGAATCTCCTTTAATTGTTTTAACAAATATTTACTGAGCACCTTTTAGGAGCGAGGCAGGTGTCAGTCGCTGGAGCTACAGAGGCATCAGGACGCCATGCTGTTGTAGTCTACGGGGGGAGACAGGAGGTTATATAAGCAGGGAGGCACTTTCTCCACCCAGAGGTGGGTGGGGAGGGAGACTCAGGATTGAAGTTGTCCTGGAAGAAGTGGGGTCCGCAGGGCTTTGAAGAGAGAGGGTGTTGGCCAAGCAGAAAAACTCAGCCATCAGTCCTCTTACTCTTGCAGTGGCTTTTCATTCTGACCCACGGGGAAAACAGTTACTCTTAAGGCTAAGGATGGTATGGGTGTTTAGAAAGGAAAAAAAAAAAATAATAATTTGAATTGCTGAAAAGACTGCCTGACAGGACAAATTACTGGAGAGTTTTCAAAGACACTTTGAAATGCCAAACAACCTGCATTTTAAATTATCCATTCAGAACTGCAAATCCTGCAAAGCTCCATTTCAGCTAGGAATCTCAGCAACTTTGTAATCGGTGGTATTTTTAATTATCAAGTATCAGTCATGCAGGTTTTTTTTTTTTTTTGGCCACATTTTAATTTAAAAGTAAAAATGGTTGCAAAAGTTACAAATGGCCCATGGACAGGAGCCCAGGATGTGGAGAGTTAATGGACATGATTTAGAGTATGTTCATTTGAAAGCCACCGAGGTGATGAGAAAGGTGAGACCAGAGACTCATATTCCTATTCGAGAGAAGAAACTCTCGCCACCTTTCCCGTGTGCCCGCCTGCTTTCCTCCGCCTGCAGCCTGGTGTCTTATGGATGTATGGATGGGTGGTCCTGAGCTCACCCCTGCATCCCAGGTCGTCATGGTTGTCATCATCGCCACCTCCTATCAATATGCATCTGAGTCCTGGGGGAGCAGCCCCCTTTAGAGAGGCTGAGCCCTCCAGGAATTGGGGGCTGACTTTGTGGAGTTCTGAGGGTGGACGGGGAGAGATGCTGTGTCTCAGGGTGCTGTTTGTGTCTCTCATTACTTTCCATCAACACTTTGCCCACGTCACATGACTCTTTGAGCCTCTTTTCTTGCATGTGAAAGAAGGAATTGAACTAGATGGTTCCTAAGACCCCTACCAGCTCCAGCACTCTCTGCTTCTAGGCATGCAGACCCTCAAGGGAAGGCTGGTGATGTTCTTAGTATCCTGGGCTGAGGCAGCCCCTTTGTAAATGCTTGTGTTCCATGTCCTGGGAGACGAGACAGGTGTTACGATGAAGGGCTCCATTTCTCCTGCAGTTGTGTCGCAAGACGGGGGCCTTCTAATCAATTCACCTGGTTTATGAGTCACTGTTTTAGCTTAAGCAGACATGGCAGTGCTTCCAAAGCTTTTACTGAAGGACCGACTTATTTGACAAGGTATTTCCTTTATTTTAAAACAAGCAAGGAAACAAAATCTCTTCAATAGCTCCCATTTCCTTTATTTACTTTTAACTTGCTACGAAGGCTTAGCAAATAAAATCAGATAAAATTAGAAATGGGGTTAGGGTTAACAGTTATGACCTTTGCCCTCTTACCAGGCAATCTCTGCCAAGTAAAAGCTAAAGCCCACTGGCTTGAGAGAACACACTCGAGCAAGGCTCTCAAATGGAGAGAGAAACCAGAGGTCACGTAGCATGCTCTATGCTTCCTGCAGAGACTGTAATGTATAAATGCTCATGTACCAGGAGGACATGACCACTAAAATCGGGCAGCAATTATGTCCTTCGCTCTAGGCAGTGGGTGTTTCCCAAAGCCAGTGTGAGAGCCCGGGAGACAGGAATCCCTTTATCTTTTCTCTTTCTGCCTCTCAGGTTGTGAGCACCTTGCTGTGCCAAGTGTCCGCTAAAGAAAGAGCCGTTTCTCCCAACGCTAGAAGAGAGAGAGGCTCTGTGAGTCTTGTTGTAATCAAATATGTTGGAGTCACTGTGGTATGTCTTTCTGAGGAATTTTCTAGGAAGTTTGAAATTTTGACTATACTTAGTTTATATACACACATACCTGCCCCCATCCACCCCGCCTCCAGAATATGTGCCTGCCCTGTTTAATAACTTGCACATTGAATCAGGAGCCAGGGATCCGGGGACCAGTGACCAGTGGCAGTGACTGCTCATTGTAATATCCTTTTTGCACTGCTTGCCTGCTGGCCATAGTTGCAAGCATGGCTAGGAGCGCCCCTCCCTGACAGTAGTCTGGGCATTAGCACTTTAGTGAGCCTCGGAGGTCTAGTCTGTCGTGGCAATCACTCCCTAGGTCGGGACAGCGAGGATGCTCTTTCTGATACATTTTACAACAGTTCTGTCCATCCAGGCAGGGTCCTCTGTAGGGAATAATCCATGTAGCCCACTGTGTCAGCTACTATGGCTGCATACAGGTCATTCCAAACTTAGTGATGTAAGATAACCGTTTATGATATTCACGGATCAGTAGGACAGGCATTGGGAGGGGTGCGGTGGTGAGGTTGTCTCTGCTCCCCAATGTCCAGCCAAATGACTCAAAGCTGGGAGCAGGGATCCCCTAAAGCTGTTGACTGGGGCCTGAGCTGGGGCTGTCAGCCAGACACCTCGCACAGCCTGTCCATGTGGCTTGGACTGCTCACAGCATGCAGGCCAGGTTCCAGGGTGAGTGATCTGAGAAGACATGTTGCTTGGTACGACCTGGCTCTGCAAGTCGGGCAGTGTCACCTACGCTGTGTTCTATTCATAGAAGAAGCCTCAAGGGCCATCCAGGTTCAAGGGGAGAAGTGATCAAGTCTGTCTCTGAACGGTAGAGAGGCAATGCTATGGGACTGTGTGTTGCTGAAGCCACGCAAACACTCTGCCATCGCTGGGCACAGCGTAGAAATGGACGAGAATGTTCTGCCTGGCCCCTGATTTAAGGGATAACAGGCAGGGCCTCAGAAATTTTGTACGGCTGATACCCCTGGCTCTTCTCCCACCCTGCCCTCTGTGGACAGACAGGATTTCTTTGGACAGAGCAAAACTTTTCATCAGATTGATAGCAATATGTTAATCTGCCTCTCATCAGCTGTCAGTTCTTTAGTTGAGATCTAAATTAACTGTATTACCAAGATTCTAAATGGCAGTATTATAATAAAGTAATAAATCGCTCAAATAATACTCACCTGGGTCACATTCAGTACAGGATCAGAGTCTTTCAGGCCAACCAGGAGTGGTTTCTGCAGGAAACTTGTTTTTTCGAAAAGCAGCTCCGTAAGAGAATGCCAGTTGGGTCTTCTGTTGCTAGACATGGTACCTTGAGCTCTCTGAACTTGTTTTCTTATGACACTTTGTGTCCTTTTAATCTTAAAAAAAAAAAAAATTCAGGTGAATTTCTTCCATACTTTCTCATTATGGTTTGAATTAGTGTTTTTGGTAGTTTTTTTCTTAATTATATTTTAGAGATGTGGAAAATTCAGAAAAGAACAGAAAAGAAAATAAAAATTTCCAATAATACCATTCCTCAAAATAATAATTGTAAATTTTGTTAGTGCTTTGCTTATTTGAGTATTTGCTCATCATCGAATGTTCTTATATTAAAAATGGTTTTATTGAGTACATAGTACAAATCTAATGTGCCAGAACTTAGTTTACCCATTCCCTTTATTGTTGGACAGTTATTTCCTCTTGCTCATACTTTCAGTGCCATTATCTTTGCATAAATAAAATCTTATATTTCCATTTGATATATATAAATATATATGATTGACATTTTTCCATGCGTATTACAAAGGCTTAATCCACATTATTTCAACTTAAATATATACATTGTTTCTTTTCGATACATTCCAGGAAGTGGGACGAATGGGTCATAGGATATGAACAATTTAAAGTGCTTGTGACGTGGTCTGAAATTGCTCTCCAAAATTCGCACCATCACTGCCGATCTGCACATAATTTTAAAAGGAAAACAGGCAGGGATTGTATGTTGGGTGGGAATGTAAAGCTATATTTTAAATTTATTTTATTCAGCTTTGATTTCATATCTGCTGTAGCCTTAAGAGGAAGATTGAGTTATTTGATTTTGTTTGAGTGTTTTAAATTCCTGTGTTTCCTGTTCTGAGTCTATGTGTTTTTTTCTGTTTAAGTGCGTTCTCAGTGGTACACAGTTTCCCACTGATACTGCAGTTTTCTCCTTCACGTGTGACTTGTGGTTTCACTACTGTCAATCATTTTTCTCCAGATGTTCTTTTTCTTAATGTCTCACTTATTTCATGCGTGACTATGATGTATCTCACTGCCCACTGTCTACACTTCCACGCAATCTGTTTACCCCTGATTCCATACCTTTGAATGATAATGTTACTATGTTTAGGATCAGTGAAATATGTGTATCTATGGTTTTATGTATTTGCTGTCTTCTTATCACTGTTTTGGTCAATTGTGAGCAAACTTCATGCATGCTTCACATTAAAGCTCATTTAATTGTGTCCATATGTCCTCAAAATTGTGTTATTATCACTAGATTTCTTTCGTATATATGTTTACTTGCAGTAAGATGGACTTCTCTAATATTTATAATAGTCATTTATAATTCCCATTAACACCATTTTATTCTAATAGAGTTGACTGGCATATAAACTTTAAACCATTCTGGAGCTAATATAGCAAATATCAAGTTACATACCTGGATTTAATTGTTATTCATGGATTCTGATTATAATGTTATATAACACACGATCTCCAAGGACTTTTTAACAGGAAATTTACCACACTTAGGCATTTTGTGGCTATCCTTGGGTATTAATTACAGCTTTTATAGTAACCTTGCAGTTTAATCTGAATATACATCTTAATTCTTTCCCTTTTGCAAAATTCTCTTTAGTATACCTTGTAAGCTTTTCATAACAGGTTGGGAAAATACTACCTTTACATTTATTTGGTTAAGTCTTAATTCTAAGCTCATTTCTTGCTTTCCCCCCTTCATTCTAAGAGTCATTGTTTTCTATTCTCATTTTCTTGACCTGTTTATTCATAAGTCCATGACCTTCTATACTCCTGGCTTTCCCGTGGAGGCCTTGGGGTGAACGACTAAGCCACGGCCCCTGCCCACAGGGAGTTTATGCTCACTTGAGAGGACACAGCACAAATCAGAATATCTGCACTGCAAAGTGGAATTATTATTTGGGGGCCTTGAGGAGATGGCTGGTTTTGGACAAGATTGAAGGAAAATGCACAGGTAGAAGGGCAGGAAGGCAGAAGGTGGGGTCAGTCCAGCTGGCAGAGAGGTTAGGTTGCATCTGGGAGAGTAGAAGGATACAGTTGAACTGTGGGCCTATGTCAGGTCATACAAGGACAGAGTTTGTCACCTTCCTTTGTGCAGGAAAGTGACAAAGAGGGCTCTTTTCTGGCTCGTGTGAGATATAAGTTCAAAGGGGAAACATTAGAGAAGGGAGCTCAAAGACTCACTGTTCTTTCATCAAACCAAATGATACTCTGCGCCTGCCATGAGCCAGACACTGTGCCAGGAGCTGCGGACCCAGCAGCAAGCAAGACACCATCACCCTGCTCTTGTCATCACGGGCTTACACTCCCGCGCATGGTGGTGGCAGCAGCAGGTATATATAGACAAGACACACCTCATGGCATTTAAAGTCTCGTTAATATTCTAGCCTTCTGGGACTGTGGCCACAACAGTGTTCAGTGCCCTATTAAATCCCTGTGCCTTTAAGGAAATGTCCCTTTGTCCTTACAGGTCAGCCCTCTTGTGCCTGGGATGCCCTCTCCCCTTTTGTTAGGATTCTTATTAAATTGTGGGTTTGCCCACAGATGCAGTGGAGAGATTCAGGCTTCCCCTTTGATAAATCCACTTCCGGAGCTGGCATACTGGAAGCAGCACCTTGAAATGACCAGATAAGGGAAGTGACCCGTGGAGTTGTGTAGACGCAGCTCATCATTCGGTAATAACTTGAAATCGGTTGATGTCTTCTCGAGAACGATCTCTATTAGAGGAAGACAAAGGCTCCTGCACGATTCTGACTGAGGCGCAGTAGCTGGGGTGCTCTTTCAGGAAATCTTCCCTTCGTGTTTGCTCATGGCCCTACAAATGTCTACAGCTTACATGTGATCTTTTTGTTTTTCTCTGGCCAGGAATCTTACGTCCTTTCTGCAGAACTTGGAGAAAAATGTGAAGCCATAGGCAAGAAGTTAATGCACTTGGAAGATCAGCTTCACACAGCGATCTGTAGTCATGATGAAGATCTCATTCATATCCTTTTCCTCTTGCAGATCAAGCACCTGTGAGGTTATTTTGTAAGTCTTTTAAAAAAAGCACGCAGTTTTTCCATGCCTCAGGCGGATGGAAACAAACACACGCTGCTGTTATTTATAGTACAGCACACCTGATCTCTGAGATTATCAAGTATGCAATGTTTAATCTCTAGCTTTTGGTAAGCAATTCAGTATTTTTGATTAGTAAACCCCACCACCAAAAATTAGCCACGAAGTTCAGACACGCACACCATGAAGCCAAAGCACAGTGAGGTTTTCAGTGGGTGTAAAGCCAGCTCTGTGTGGTCCTGATGAAAGAAAACATTTGCCTAGTGCAGATTTCTACGAGCTTTTTTAACAGCATGAGACCCAAATACATCTTCACATTTCTTTATCTAACAATTCTGCCTAGTAACCTGTAGTAGAATGTCAAAATTAACGGGACTTTGGATCATTCCTTTGCAGTTTCTAACCGTGTGCACGTGGTTGAGCTCAGTCTAGTCCTTTATGATTTCTAATGATGGGATTTTCTTGCACCAGATTCACTATCCCGGTGTCATACCTGCAAACACCTTCATCAAAACCAGCTTGCCAGTGAGCAAGATGGCATGAGAGCACACTGGCTTTGGTGTGTGTCCTCATCAACCACTCTGTCCTGTGTTGGTCTGTGGATGCCACCAGTTTGTTACCAGTTAGTGACAAACTCTGAGAGCAGACAGATGGGTGTGCTGAGCGATAAAGGGATAGGCAGCCCCGTTCTTTATCTTTGTAGTTATTTAATCACAAGCTGACACTTCTCCACCTCTCTGTTGATTCATTCTTTCTATTCAGTAGCATGAGTTTTATTAGACGTGTTTGTGGGAAATGCAGCTGTTTTGGCCTTTGCTTCTCATTGCTGTCTTACTTTGTAGAATGCCAGTTCTTACCATCTTTTATGTTGTATGTGTGTGTGTTTGTGTGTTTAAAGTAGCTTTAAATGGTCAAGGATTCATCTTAATCACAAGTATTCAGCTCCATGACTTAATAATAATGGATTAATGCTGTGTTTCCTTCCCTGTTATAACTTTAAATCTTTGACCTCACTTATTAAACTTAGAGGAAATTTCTTCCACTTAATCAGCGATGATTTTCACATTGCTCAAGGTAGATTTTTCAAAGCAGACATTCCGTTCTTCATAATTTCCTGCCTCTTGCAAAACTAGTATTTAAGCTATTATTAGCAAGTTTCCCTAAGAAGCGGGAGAAGAAGGATGGCACTTTTGTCTATTCCGTGTTCATGGGGTGACACAGATTTGAGCACTTCTAAGGGGGCATGGCATCCAGCAAACGGGCAAGTGGTGGGGCACAGAAGAGCAACCCTCTGCAGGCAGCCACGGCCCAGGGAGGAGGGCCTGTCCCCTGGCCCAGCAGATGGGCTGGTTCCTGAGTGGGACGTACCTTGGGCGTATGTGGGTTCAGGTAGCAGTTATGAGAGCTGCAGCTGCAGTCAGGATCTGTGTTTGTTGGTCTCTTGCTTTGAAATTTTTTGATCGTTAGTTTGATTCTAGGATACTGAGTCTTCTTCTTACTAGAGCTGGGAAGGGCCCGCTGTGTTTAAATAAGACCCTTTTAGTGTTTGCAAACCAGATCCAGTAGCAGTGGGAATCACAGACAAGTGATAAAGCCCCTTTAAGCATCAGGGTCCTCATCTGTAACACCGGGATAGTCATACATGCCTCTGAGGTTTTTATGAGGCTATTACTGTATTCACAGTATATGTTTAAGTCACAGTCCTTATGTGTAGTAAGTACTTGGCGTTAGGTAGAAAGCTATGTTGTCCAAGTCCATCTGTCTCACAGTTCTTAGTATCTTTGTCACCAGCTCAAACAACATCCCATTTATACCTACGAAGTTTCAAGGTAGGTTGATTCAGCTATCCTGCCATAAATGCTTGAAGGAATCCATCAGTAACCCCACCACGGCTTATATAAAAAGTCATTAAATTCTAATAAAACTTCTATAAATAGGAACTGTTATCCCCACTTGACAGTTGAGAAAACTGAGGCTTAGGAATTGCTTGGCCATCCCAAAATCCTTTCTGACGAGTGGCAGAACCTTCCAGCCACAACCCCTTGGTCCTCCTTGGCCCGTCAGGAGGCAACTATGCCTGTAAGTAAATGGACAGGTCTCTTCCATGGGCCATACAGTTACCTTAAAATTGTAGGCTATAATTATTTTATTGAAGTTATGTTTTTTGAGAATTTTGCTGATCCTTGCTACAGTAAGAGAGGACATCCTGGGGAAATGTCAAACCAGGGAAGCGCCGGTTTAGGTACTGACGTCTGCTCTCTCCATCCCTCCAATAAAGTCTACATCACCATCCGTGTTTCAACTCAGACTTTTCCCTGAAACGCAGGCTTTGTTCTGTGTCACTGATTAAGAATAAATACACAGAAGGTGTCTTTGAACTCATACAAAGCGGCACTTAGATTCGAGTGGAACATTCCGCCCTAAGATAGAAAGGCATATTTACAAAGCTCCGCAGAGGCTTCCCTACACAAACAAAAGCTGTTGTTTCAAATTAGAACTTATCTAGGGACTCAAAGAGGCTGCCAGAATCCTCCAGCCAAACTCTGACTGGTTTGTATTTCCATTTGTGATCAAAGATGCAATGCTGAGTATGGTTGAAAGAAACAGGTTGCCATCGACTAAATGGAAGAATTGCACAGTGAGCGGAATATTTTGTTTGATTCCATGGAGCATGCTACTGCAGCCTACTGTGCAAACGCGGTAGAGGACAGCTGATTAATCTAAGTCCATACTGGAATGTGATTGATGTAAGCCCACATTGGACAGCCATGCCCAGAAGATTCAAGCCCTGGATGCTGAGATGGATGTTCCTTCTCCACGTGGAAGGACTGAGCCTTTGCCTAAGCCATGTGTGTGCATAGACACTGTTAGTGCGGCATCCACTGGGGCTAGGGATGGGTGGTGGGATCGAGTTTCCAAAGAGGTCCTCGTGGCAACCTGACTTAATATTTGAGTTTTGGGCAGCCTGTTGGGTGTCCCCTACTTTTACGAAGAGGACAATGGATTGACAAATCCAGAGAGGAGGAGAAAGCAGCCTGTGCCCTCCATCATCCTGATGGGCTCACTCAGTTCCATGTAACATGACCAAGTGACAACCCAGACTCATCAGCTTCTACAGTGGTGGGTGACTGAAAACAGTCTGCACCACTAACTGGGAGAGCTGGTGGCAGAGAGGTGGCTCTCGCCCCGTCGTGTCTGAGGAGAGGACAGGAGGTGTGACTTCACAGCCAGGCAAGCCGGGATTTCCAGGAGCATTAGTCTGGGTCTGTAATACTATTTCACAGTCATTTGGGGCCCTAATTAGCAGTTACGTTTTGAAAAACATTCTGAGCGTGTGTAATGGCTCCTCCAGATTCAGAGTGCTTTAACCCCAAACCTTCCGGGTTAGGTGGATTTTTAAACAGAGATTTTCTCATTTTCTTGTTCTCCTTCAACTTCCACAACATGCTTTCAAAGTAAAAGAAGTGCACCTGGGATTTGCACATTTTTGGCATATTTCAAAGCCCCCAGGGCAGTTCCGCCTGCCTCTGAGTCATGGATGAGGTGGGCACACACTGATTCCATTTGCACTTGTGTTTACATCCATGTCCCGGAAGCCCGTATGGAATTCTGTCCTGTCTGTTTATTTGGAATGTGTGGTGCCCAATTGATTAGTTTTGGTGGTGCTTGATGGCATGCAAATACTCTAAATACATCCAGGCTCGTGCGTGCACGATCTCCACAGCTCTGTAAGGCCCGTTGTTTGGGTCAACCTTCAAATTCATAGCTTGAACAGACAAAGGTAATGGAAGTTTGGAGAGATTGCTCTGCATTTCTTGGAAATGTTTTCAACTTCTAGAGTTGAGAATCTGGAAAAGGGGCCACGAGGCTTGTGAAGCTCCACCAGCGTATTTTATAAATAAGGAAATCGAGAGCCCTAAGAGGTTGGTGCTCACAGCCTCGTGCACGCTGGGCAGATGCAGGCATGGCGGCTGCGGCTCTGTCCTTTGGCTTCCACTTAGGCTTTGCAGAGGGAAAAGGGAGACGGGGAGCCCCACGGTACAGGGAGGGGATGCAGACGCGGGGCTGTCCTGCTGCTGGCTCAGCATAACGTGGTCTTAGCATGAAGTGGGCAACACAAAAAGTTCCCCCGTGCAAGCATCACATCCTTTGAATCAGGTCTTGTGTGTAGGCAAGGTTTTCATCTTTGCTCTTAAAAGACTGCGACCTTCACTTCTGGCTTTTCCGTGAAGATAAATTCTCCAGTACTATAGGCTGTAGTGGCTGCAGAGTCACTTCTTACAATGCTTGTAAAAAGAAATAATGTGGCAAATGAGAAACAGTTCCAATGGATGTGCAGTTTGAGTATACCTTACTCAAAATGCTTGGACCGGAAGTATTTTGGATTTCAGATTTTTCTAGACTGTGGAATATTTGCATTATTCTTACGTACCAAATCCCAAAATCCCAAATCTAAAATGCACCAATGAGCACTTTTTTTTTTGAGCATCATTTCAGTGCTCAAAATGTCTCAGATTTTGGAGCATTTTGGATTTCAGATTTTCTGATTTGGTATGCTCAACTTGTACTATTGTTTCTTTTTGAACCAAATTAGGACAGATGGTGTGAACTCCTACTTCTGACGAAGCCACCAAAATGATCACTTGGATTGAGAATAAAACACTCAATTGTTTTTGTATAAAAACAAAAGACCCCATTGAAAGAGTTCCTGGATCATTTGCAAAGGGCTTCCCTGAATGACAATATGGCCTTTCCACTGTATTCCTGGGTGCATGTGTCTTGCTAGTTAGTTTCACTCCTTTACTGATTGCAAACACAGACATTTTAACAAGCTGTGCACTGGTCTAATATGTGGCTAGTCTATTCCAAGATGGTAAAGAATAGCCTTGGGTTCCAAAGGTGTTTTAAACTTATCAGGATATCAATCCCTGTGACATTATTGTAATTAATCTGCTGATTTTCTTAGATACCACAGACCTGGTGGCGTATCCGCTACAAGGAAAGAGAGACTTAGCTACTCAGGTTTCTAAGACACAAGCATCCTAAGAATTATTGAGCTTCTTCGAGACCTGTTCTTACACTTAGATGGAGTGAGCGCCTCTATTCCAGGTACCTACAATTCATGCTAGAGTTTTGTTAATACTTTATTCAGCCCTTTGACAAAAATCAAGGTCAAATATGTCCATGGGCTTCAACTATGAGCTTATTGGATTAGCCATTAGATAATCTGCTTCTAGTTCTACTCACTACTTAACCTTAAGATCTTGGTTAGATCTATCAAATGGGATAGTTTATTTTTCTGAAAGTCAAGTGAGAAAATGTTGTGAAAATATTTTTTCAAATACTGGCCCAGTATCAATGTCAGACTCATGTCTGTTTCCTACTCAGCATGTCCCCTTGGCTAATGGGCTTCTCAAACTTACCATGTTCAAAATACAATTCTCAACCCATACCCCCACCCCCCAAAAGAAACTCAAATCACTCTTTCCCAGTCTTCTCCTTCTCAATAAACCACAGGCTATTTTCCTAGTTCTTTTCTCAGATCAAAAATCAGGGAGTTATCCTTGATGCCTTTTCCATCTTCTCATATTCCACCTCCAGTCTGTGGTCACATGCTGTTGGCTGTATCCTTGAAACACATCCAGAGTCTGGCACCTTCTCTCACCTCCACTGCCACCGCCCTGTCCAACCCAGGACCGTTTCTTTCCTGAAAGATTGAAGCAGCCTCCTAACTGGTCTTTCTGTGCTTCTGATCCTACCCGCTTAAACCCGTTCTAAGCACAGCAGTCATATTGATGACACTACCCCTCTGCTCCAAGTCCTCCCGTGGTCCCTATCCCACTTCGAACACTTAGCCCTGCCAGACAGACTGTCCACATGCCTGTGTGTGCTTATTTTCTGCTGTACTCAGAGATATCTAAACCCCGTGATGGCAGGAACTTTGGTTCACTCCTGTACTGCCATGTTCATAACATCCCTTAACACACAGTAGAAGCTCAGGAAACACTGGAATATTTGAATGACTGAAAGAAAGAATAGGAATCTCCATCTGCACTTTCATTTCTCCCTCTGCTCACTGGAGAAATGTTTCAAGTGGATTCTTTTATAAACATATTGATTTAAATATGAAAGTAATGCACATCCTTTGTGACTATCTCAGAAGTATGGAAAATATTAATACAAAAGCTGCGTTTCCCTCCCACTGCCATTACCTAGAGGCCGCTACTCTGTGCTCCAAAGAAAAATCATTTTTTCTAGCTGTGAATATCTTATCTCTGTGGTCTTTGTTTGCAAAATTAGGATCATTCCAATTGTTCTGCAACTTGCTTTTTTTCCCACTCTGCATTTTATCCCAGACACTCTTTCATTTCAGCATATCCAAAAAACTCACATTTACTAAGGAATCAGGCAGGTTGGTTAAAGAGAACTATTTTGTAAATAAAAACATGATTTTAATTATTTTAATGATTATTACCCCACAGGCTCATTAAATGAGGTTTTCAGCATTTCTGATGTCAGACAGAGCCTAAGGTGTTTGTTACATCTGTTATATGGAAAAATAAACCTTAAATCTCATGACACCTCCCTAAAAGCACTATACTCTCACAAGAAAAATATATTTCATTGAACTCTAACGCTATGAAGAAGGTATGAGATTCTATATTTTACAAGTGGGACAATTAAGCATTGAATGATTTTCCCAGCTTCCCATAGCTGGGGAGTTGTATCCTCAAATCCCAGTTCTCTGACTCTTCTGTGTGTTAGTGGAGCTTGTTTTAAGAGGGACTGATGTGTTAATTTCATTGTAGAACTTCATCCTTTATAGCCTCTCTCTCCCCCACACTTTTTTTTTTTTTTAACTTTTTCAGTTTGTACTGCCAATGCCAGAAGTTTTATGAGTTTTTTAAGAAGCATCACATTTTGGTTCAATTTCTCTCTCTAAAAACCTTTGTCATCCTTTACCATATTACAAATAGTGGCATGTAGTCCCAGGCTGCGTATCAAAGGTAATTAGATCTCAGGAGTTTGTCAGGATTCATAAACTACTTAAACTCTGTGCTTGCTCTTTATAAATGTAGCATGACGTTGTGGTTAAATTCCAGCTTGGTATTCAGTCTGGGACCACTTATGCTTTTGCTTGTATAAAGTCGGATGTGCTTTCACTAAAGGTTAGCAGAGCTGTCCAAGAAAAATGGAGGCAAACAAAACCAGTTAAAAAAGGGGGGAAAAGGCAAATATTGGATTCTTTCCTCCCTTACACCACCTCCAGCCAGCCTTCATTCCCCTTAAGATCAAGTGCAAGGAGGGAAACGTCGTAGTAAATATGGGCGAATTGTACAAATGACAAAGTCTGGTAAAGCTTTAGAGAATGGAAAACCGCCAGAAGTTTTTCAGGGTGGTTCAGCATTGTGCTTAGGAGAGGTTCGTTTGCATAATTCCCAGCATCCTCTGGAATTCCTTTTTCAAAAAAGAAAGGGAAAGCTTTCTACTGTCATGACCTAAGGGTATCTCTTTCTCTTGACATTGCATTGATGTTGCACATAGAAGAAACAACACTGGGGTGTAGGTGGCCTGTGAGTGTTCAGATCTCTGCAAGCTACCTTTCCCAAAGCTCTCTGTCCCCTCTGTTCCCTCCATAGCTAGTCTACTAATCTTAGAGTGGTCTGACCTCGTGTGATGATTTCACCATAAATGGTATCAATATATTTCTACTTTTCCCCTTGGCCCCTGTTAGATGAGGTTGAATTAGTTTGCTTGTTAAACCCGCCTCCCACCTTGTGTTCACCTTAGTGTTGTTCTGACTGCTGGTACACAGGGAAAGGGCAGAGGGACCTGACAACGCATGAACAGAGGAACCTCTGCTAGTTAAACGTTCCCCTGCTTGAACACCCAGAAGAGAATCCATTCTCTTAAGAGAATGACAGCTTTATCTATTCCAAATTATGTTTGTTAGGTTCTTTGAGATATGTATTCTCTATGCGTGAAACAACTTCACCGGTTAGGAAATTTGGAATCCAGCAGTTTAAGGAAAAGCAAGCCAACCACCGCAGAGAAGGCAAGCTCCCTGCACACCTTCAAATCTTGAGTGGCCTTCCTAGTACCCGGGAGTGTGCTAACAGATGACAGCAGGCTAAAGTCTGGAGGGGTTTCAAAGTCATCGTTTCATGAAAAAACTGAGGGTCAGAGTGGTTTGCACAGGTGACAAGGCTGGTTAGCGGTGAACAAGGAGCATAATTCATGCCTCTCAGTCTGGTCCAGGGTGTTTCTCTGTACTTATGGTGACCCCTAAATCCTGGATTTCTTGAATTCAGCTCTTTCTGCTGTCAGAGTACTTAGATCTGACAGTTGCCTCAGCCCAATTTGGGGCTTAGTAGGAATGACAGTCACGCTAACCTTCTACCATTGAGCATCCCGGTCGGCCATCTGTTTCATCTAAGAGCTGACTCTTTTCCTTTCTGAAACCTTACTTGAGATAGTTAATACCTCAGGCCTTATAGACATTGCAATTGTTCTTAAAAGAAGAAGTGTAGAATTTGTATTAATATTTAATTCCTACGATCTGGAAGAACTTGACACTGCAATTAGATGGCAGTGCCCATCTGCTGCTATAGACCCCTTGGAGGCTGCGGAGGGAGGGCCGCGATCACCTTCGGCTGTGTCCCTTAACCACGCGCCCACAGTCTCTCAAGAGGGAGCTCCAGATGGTGAAGGAAACTCTTCAGGCCCTGAGTCTGCAGCTCCAGCCAGCAAAGGAGGTGGGAGACAGGGAGGCTGCGGCTTCCTGTGTGACAGCTGGTGTCCGGGAAGCACAGGCCTGAGGCGTGCTGGGATGGGGAAAGGGTGGGCCGCCACGTCACCAGTGTGGACTCAGGGGCCTGCTCCCCCTCCTCCGCGTCACTGATGGGACTGAATCAATTACGGAGATGCAGAGCCTTGAGATCTTCCAGCGGAAAGATGCTCCCTGTTCGTTCTCGTGAGGCTGAGATCGGGGAAGTCTGCAAATTGGAATTTGGCGAAGGGGGAACGATTTGCTGAATTTTCTTCTAAATGTCACACAGAGATTTCTTTTCCATGTAATTCGTGGGAGTATCCTGCACGGGATTTGAAAATCTTTCTATATCAGCCCCTGTGAGAGAGAAGTTGGTATGAATTCCCTGGAAAAAATGTCTCCTTTTCCTGTACCGTTTTGCTTCCCGCTGCAGCTAAAATATTTCCTGATTCAAGAACCTATAAAAAGGAAACCAAGCAGAAGACTCTGTCACCCTACCTGTTACACTGTCCTATGGGTGCATGATCTAAGAAAGCTAATTAACCCCACAGTCTGGAATTGACAGCCTTTCACCTTACTTCTCCTGTAATCTAATGTTGTATCAGAGAAATTGATATGCAACTTGCAAAAATATTTTGGTAAGGCAACAGCCCCTCAGTTTTCCTTCTGTTGCAATTACTGTATCTACAGAAAGGATCTCTGAGAGTCTCTGTTTCATCAGAACATTCTGAAATTGACCTACAGTGAGGGCGTGGATGGATCAGAAGACTTGTATAAGCCTCTTGAGCCTTTCCTGTTTTCCTGTGGAATTGCTTTCATTCGGTGCCAAGCAGTGCGGCACTCAGCGAAGCAGTGCAGTACTCAGTAACACAGTGCAGTGCTCAGTTACACAGTGCGGTACTTGGTAGGGCAGTGCAGCACTCGGTAAGGCAATGCAGTACTCAATAATTCAGGAGCATTGCAGGCCCCTCCTGGGCTGCTCCTTTGGCCTAGCTGGGCCTAGCTATTAAGACAGCTGCAAAACAGGCTGAGTTCAATTAGACAGCATTTCCCAAAGTGCACTGAGGAAGGCGGCCCCAAGAGATGCTCCACAAACAAACGGGTCACCTTTATGGTCAAGCAGCTTTGGTAAACATACCATGCCATAATGTCTACTTGGAGAGCCACAACGCGTGCTGGTATAGTAGTCTGTGACATAGCCTGTACTAAAGAGACCCATTTGATTTTGTCTAACCCCAAACTTCCCAAGTTTAATGGATCATGTGTTTTTTTTTCCATGTAGATCCTATTCATATCTCACTGATATAGTGTTGTACAGCACTGCATTCTCTGGGGAAGTCCTAGTCCAAACACTGATTTATATCCTTTCGATATATATGTTGGAGACCAACCTCAAGCTTTTGCAGCGTGTTGAACTTAATAACTACCTGCCACGGTTTTTGAAATTTAATAGAGTCGTTCTTTACATGCTTTCTTTGTTGTTTGTTTTCTGTTCTCATTCATATGTATAGGGATAGTGATCTTCCTGCCTTCATTAGGATCCATGGACATGAAACCATTTTTGTCATTTCCTGAAGTCACACTGCTGTTTCCGGAAGGCATCTGGTGTTTTGCTAAGCCTTCTGTGCTGAGCAGTTCTTCTGTCCTCGGTCGAGGATCTGCCCCTGCCTAAGCCAGCAGTTGGCCAGGGTCCAGGAAGCAAAGCAAAGGCACAATATGTGAATTTGCTGATTGTGCTCCCTATGGTCTTATCTTGAGGGTTTTTGAAAATACACTCTACATATTTTAATAATAAGTGCAATTAGTTTGGTTTTTTCAATGATGGACCAAATTCCTGAATTATTTATGATTGTGTCTAAAAATAGTTATGAACTAGTCACATGGCTCTTGGAATCCTTGAATGAATTCCAGTGAAGCAAAAGTTGGGAAGAGTCAGGATTGACCATATTACCAATAACAAATTCCTACTTTGACATATGTTTTTTCAAAAAGCTTCCCAGACATAACACATCTTAATGGTCACTACCCAAGTGTTTTGTATTACTTAGACACCATCATGAAATACTTCTGTGAGGTCATGATATATTTGAAAATTCTGGAAGTTAATAACTGCTTTGAATGTGCCCCAAATAAGGTTTTTTTGGTATCTCTGGTGGACAGCATGTTCATTTCCTTGCTGAGGCACCTGACCAAATTCAAGTAGAGCAGGTGAGTAATGCTTTAACCATTTTTATTATTGTTGTTTGTCCAGTGGGAAGGAACCCTTATCTGAAACTTATCCGTAGTCTTTGCTTGTCTTAGGGTGTCATCCAGAAAACTTGCTAAAGGCCAGGGTATTTCCTCTGGCTGCACAACCTGCTCAGGGCAACCCCACTCTCTAAAGCCACTTTGTCCCTGGAAGACCCAGGACCGTGTATTCCCAACCATACTATAGCGCGGTTTTGTCAGGGCAGCATAAAGATATCCAGGAGAGGTTAGAGCTTGAGTTTAAAAGCAACAAAACAACAACAGTAAAAATGTATGTTGTTATGGAAACAGCCAAGACCGCAAGCAAAAGCACATATTGAAAATGATAACTTAGAATCTGATTTCACTGTGACATTGTATAAGAGAGTGATACGTTACACTGCTCACCTTGCTGCAATGCTGGCCTTCACATGGCCACCCATTTCTCTTTCACCAGCCTGAATGTTTTCCATTAGTAACAGTCCCAGTTCCTTCCAACTTCCTAAAATTTTAAGATTGAACCCATCCTTCCCCAAATCAGTTTGTAGCTTTGGAAACTTGTCTTCCTCCACAGTACGGCTGGTTTCTCCACCCCAGAAACATGAAAGAGTCAGTCCCATGCTAAGCGCTTTACAATCATGATGTCCTATAATCCCCGTATCAACCTTATGAGGGTGGTGTTTGTAGATGCTGTAGCTGAGCCTTGGGAAGACTAATTCCCTTTCCCCACGGGACAGAGCTGGTAAGACATGGAGTGAGAGAAAACCTAACAGAGACAGGCAGCATGCTCGTAACTAATGCTCTTCCTAAAGTTCCTTTCATGTCCTTTTGGGACTTTGAGCCATGGAACTTATTTGTTCACCTGGTTAAGAATGCATGGTCACCTAGGGAATCCTAGCTGGAGAGTCAGCAAAATTGAGCCTAGGGCAAGCTAGGCTGCCCACACCCGCAGGGGCCTCACTGTGAAGTCTAGGCTCAACAGCCTTCAACATACTTATCCCCCCAACCATGGTCCTGACCTAACCATTCCCCAGTCGTCCCCGGAGCAACCACTCACAGCCTGACACTGGACAGATTTTCTTGAAGATCCCTATCAAATTGGTGTTTTCCAAAAAGCATTTGAGTACTGTGAATTCTGTGCAATGGAGAAAAGCAAAGATGCCCTCATTGGGCAATGCCTTCCTGTGTATGTAATTCAATACTTTTAATATCCTCACCTTATCTAATCTTTGAATTTTGTCATATAATTTATTGCTTTATTAAGTTTACTTTTTGTTACACAAAATTAAAACTTATATCCAAGCCATGGTGCACCTTGATTTTTTTGTCTTCTGGAGTACAGATGATAGGAAAAATGTATCAGGTTTATTCATGTCATTTTTCTATTACAGGATGATTAATTGTGCAATTACTTACATCACACAAAACATTTGTAATAAAGGCATGCTTTAAAATTGTGCATGTGTTTGCTTTCAGATATCAACAAATCCAAAAACCATGAAATTTTCTATTCCAGACTCCTTGATTGAGGAAATTAACAATAGCATTATGACTAAAGTGGGAAACAGAACAAAAGTGCCCACTAATACCACAGAAAGTATTTTACTGCAGATACTAGCTAATGCAGTTAGGCAAGAAAAATATGTGAGGGTTACGGTTTGGAAAGGAAGAGATACAACTTTAATACTTGCAGATAATGTCATTGTAAAGTAGAAGACCTAAGAGAATTAGCATAAAATCTTTTACACGATTAACATAATTAATGGACTAAAATCAACAGGCTTTATGTAGGCAAACAATAATCAGAAGCTGGAGTGTAAGAAAAGACTCCATTTTTGTAGCAACAAAAAAAAAAAAGAGAGAGAGAAAGACTTGGAATGATTTAAATTGAAAAATGTATTAAGTCTTAGATGAAGGAAATTTTAAGAAGGATACAAGAGAAGAATTGAATACATGGAAAGACACGTTAAGCTTTTGGGTAGAAAGTCATCATAAATTGTCAAATTTCCATAAATTATAAATATTTCTTGATCCTCTCTGGGGCATAGATGTCTAGTTAGTCCCCTGTGCATTCTCCCCTTCATTTCTTCTAGCAATTCTAAATCCAGGCACTTAAACTGCAGATACACTTGCAAGTGCAGAATTGCGGATGTGCATTTGTAGTATTGTTTGTAAGAGCAAAAATGAGAAACAACCTACATTTTCTTTCTTTTTTTTATTTCAGCATATTATGGGGGTACAAATGTTAAGGTCACGTATATTGCCCTTGCTCCCCACCTCGAGTCAGAGCTTCAAGCGTGACCATCCCCCAGACGGTGCACATCGCACTCATTATGTATGTATATACCCATCTCCTCCTCCCCTCTCCCGTCTGCCCCACACCCGATAAATGTTGTTCCTATATGTCCACTTAGATGTTGATCAATGAAACCAATTTACTGGTGAGTACATGTGGTGCTTGTCCATCCATTCTTGGGATACTTCACTTAGTAGAATGGGTTTCAGCTCCATCCAGGAAAATACAAGAGGTGCTATATCACCTTTGCTTCTTATAGCTGAATAGTACTCCATGGTATACATATACCACATTTTATTAATCC
>CAUYRT010077686.1:0-21336 GCA_963574885.1 Lepilemur ruficaudatus | reverse complement strand
GGATCGCTCAAGGTCAGGAGTTCGAAACCAGCCTGAGCAAGAGCGAGACCCCGTCTCTACTATAAATAGAAAGAAATTAATTGGCCAACTAAAAATATATAGAAAAAATTAGCCGGGCATGGTGGTGCATGCCTGTAGTCCCAGCCACTTGGGAGGCTGAGTCAGAAGGATTGCTTGAGCCCAGGAGTTTGAGGTTGCTGTGAGCTAGGCTGATGCCATGGCACTCACTCTAGCCCGGGCAACAGAGTGAGACTCTGTCTCAAAAAAAAAAAAAAGTACAGTTATGTACTGCATAATGACATTTTGGTCAAGGACGGACCACATGCATGAAGGTGGTCCCACAAGATTATCATATCATATTTTTACTGTAGTTTTTCTTTGTTTGGGTATGTTTAGATATACAAATACTTACTGTGTTGTAAATGCCTACAGTATTTAGTATAGTAACCTGCTGTTCAGGTCTGTAGTCTACGAGCAATAGGCTATACCATATAGTCTAGGTATTTAGTAGGCTATACTATATAGGTTTGTGTAAGTACACTCTATGATGTTAGCATAATGGTAAAATTGCCTAACAACGCATTTGTCAGCATGTATCCCTGTTGTTAAGTGATGCATGACTGTACTGATAATGATCTATCATTCTTTATGAACCATGTTATATATACTTTTGTTTGTATGATATATTCCATTGAAAAATAAGAGTAATAAAAAAATATTTTGAAAACACAGACCACATTGTAATAGGGTAGTCTGAATTATACATGATTACCAATTAAAATTCCTATAGGCTAAAGAAAAGGCTTTGTTACCTTGGTTCGATTTTTTCTGTTGTAGAATTTCTCATCAAGTTGCTCTGGACATGCCGGAACTGCAATATACCACAAAAATCAGAATACTCTTCCCCACTCCCCATCTGTCTGCCTCTTGCTGGTCACTTCAAACTTTTCACATACAAGAACATTTAGGTTTAGTTTGCCTACCAATTTTACCTTTCCTTCAAGCTAGAGGTGGGCTTTTAGGAATGATGGGCGGAAGATTTGCTATTGGTTTAGATGCTAATAATACTCACTTCTATTACTGCACTTAAGAGTAATACTAATGGTGTTTTAATGAACTACTGTTGAGTCTCCAAGTCTGGAATTCTAGAAATAAAATTGTCAGAGGCCACTCCCATTTCTTTCTTTCTTTTTTTGAAAGAGACAGGGTCTTGCTCTGTTGCTCAGGCTAGAGTGTAGTGGCCTGATCATAGCTCACTGTAACCTTGAACTCCTGGGCTCAAGGGATGCTTCTGCCTCAGCCTCCTGAGTAGCTGGGACTATAGGTGTGCGTCACCACATCTGGCTAATTTTTTTTGTTGTTGTAGAGGCGGGGTCTCACTATGTTGTCCAGGCTGGTCTCGAACTTCTGGCCTCCAGCCATTCTCCCGCCTCAGGCTTCTAAAAGTGCTGGGATTGCAGGCGTGAGCCACTACACATGGCCAGCCACTCTTATTTCTCTGTCTTATTTTTACTTTGTCTGGTCAAAGGAATGGAAAAATAAAGTTCTGAAAAAGCAGACATTATCTTTAGCACTTAAGGAACTAAGGGGAAATTTGAGACAAATTACTTGACATTCAATAGGACCTTAGGAAATAAGATTCTCATTGTGTCACTAGAGGGCACTGTTGTGTATGCTGTGATGGAGAATTGGTCTATGGTTGTCTTGTTCGTCTCAGGAAGTCTTTTTTATTTCCTTCTCAGTCTTGTATGGAGGCCATCACATCTCAACAACACCTCAAGTTCACAGTAAGCTGCTGATGGGCAAGACGCAGGCCAGTCTGTACTTGGCATTTAATTTTTCTGCTGTCTGCAGTTCTTTTTTTTCATTTTTTCCCCTCTAATTTATTCTACTCAATGTCCCTGGCTAAAGCTGCTTCCAAACAACCTGTCTGTAGCTTTCCCTGCTCACCTGCTGGTGGTAGCTCCTCTGCCTGACGAACTTGTCCACCACCTTCTCCACTTGTCGGTCACATTCCACCTGTAGATATTTGATCAGGGTATAAAGTTTCCCTGGCCCGTAATAGGTCTCCACTATTGGTTGGTGGGTTTCCACGATGCGGGCAATCCCTAGAAGGAAAGAAGTGAGAGGGTTAGATTCCAAATATTCCTCCCACAAAATAAACTCCTATCTCCCCATCCAGGACTAATCCAGGGCTAACTCAATTCTTTTTGGCTGCTTCACTTCCTAAAATTAACATAAATAATTCTAGTCAGTGCTAGGGGTTGCTAAGAAAACTCGTTTGTTAAGTATGCACTGTGCTTGGTATACCAGAAAGCATTAGGTAAGTTACACTGATACTATTTTCTGTAGCAACATCTTTGGAAATCAGCATCACTCTCTTTCCAATAACTTATTTTAGGGTTAAATTTATTCTTATAGAGTTTAGGTCTTGAGTCTTAAGGAGGAGCAAAATACCAGACAGACTGTAACTAATCTTTGCTAATCAGACACTGAATCTGAAAGTTAATTCTCTAATAAATCAACACATAGTAAACTACAGGATTAAGTTAAAGGCATCAGGCTGGAGGGGAGAGAAGGACTAGGATGCACGTATCAGATAGAAATGTCTCCAGTGTCCCTAGAGTGGAGAAAGAGGCTCACCTTCAAACAGAAGAGTGAGTGTATCTGCAAAGATGACCGCAGCTCTTCGATCACTCATGTCTGTCCCTAGCACCAAGAGCAGATTCTCTTCAGCTTTACTGGCCACCTGAAAAAAGTAGAAAATACATACATATTTCTCAGACCAAAGGCTAGCCTCATGCCAGGTATGTCTCAGTTTTTCAAAAAGGCCTCCTAGGATGGGCACATGGCTCACATCTACCATCCCAGTATGTTGGGAGACTGAGACAGGAGGATCGCTTGAGGCCAAAAGTAACATAGAGAAAGCCCGTCTCTACAAAGAAAACACACAAAAAGACTAACCAAAAAGACCTCCCATTGGCTTTCTTTATTCCATGTTTCCCTTGATGCTTGGAAGCCTAGGTAGCACAGAGGAACCTCTCTTAGGGGGCTCTGGGCTGTCTGAACTTCAGGCAGGAAAAGAAACTTGAGCATGGTGGTAGCTCTTCTTCCATTCACAGGTATATAACAATGCTTTTCTTTTCTTTGAAAATATGGACTGCCATTTGACAAGGGGGAGAGTCCTCAGTTTCAATAATCTTCTCAAAGTATAACTTGTTATTAATTGTGCTTTATCAAGCAGGACAAAAAAATCTGTGTACTTTGGAAAAGACTTTTTGTTTTTTGGAGACAGAGTCTCCCTCTGTCGCCCTTGGGCTAGAGTGCACTGGCGTCATCAGAGCTCACCATATCCTCAGACTCCTGGGCTCAAGCCATCCTCCTACCTCAGCTTCCCGAGTAGCTGGGACTACAGGCCCATGCCACCAGGCCTGGCTAATTTTTTCTATTTTTAGTAGAGACGGGGGTCTTGCTCTTGCTCAAGCTGGTCTCGAACTCCTGAGCTCAAGCAATCCTCCTGCCTAGAGTGCTGGGATTTACAGGCATGAGCCACCTCACCTGGCCAAGGAAGGGACTTTTAATGGATTAAAAGTAGCAGCCATTTCTAGGTTGCAGGTGGCAGAGTACTGATAAAAAAGAACCATAGAGCAGTTGTATTTTACTTTTAATTAATTTTTTTAATGAGTAAAACACACAGTTAAATGTTAAAAAGGAACAAAAGTGTGTTCAGTGAAAAGTGGCTCTTCCTCCTACCTATGTCTCTTGATCTCCTAATTCTCCTCTTCAGAGTTGACCATTGTTAACCCTTCCAAAAATATCCTACGTTTATACAAATATGTACCTTTATTGCCACCACCTTCATTATAAACAGGAATGATAGCATACTGTTTTGTACCTTGTTTTTAATTTAACAAACCACATATGCTAGAGAGTAAAATATGTCTCATTTTTTTTTTTTAAATGGCAGAACAGTGTTTTATTATAGAGAATTTTCGGGGGAGAGAGTCAGAATGCGCTGACATACAGTTAAATAAACCCACAACTCTATGTACACATGCCTCTGGATTTACTTCTCTGCATCTAGGGGGTGGAGTGGGGAAGCCTTAAGACTATAACCAAAATCTCTTTTTTTTTCAGGATTTAACCTTAAGTGACCTCACCTGCTTCATCTCGGTATGCCCTATTTTGAGACTCAAGTCTGGTTACAAAGTCTTTAAACCACTAACCAAGAATTCCAATTGCTCTCAAAAGAAGCCAGGTCCTGACTGACATCTTGAAAAGAGTGATTCAACTTGTTAGAGAACTTGCATTTTAATTTTCCCATACTTTCACCTGGTCTGTTAGAAATCAATGTACATCAGCAGATATCTTGGCCATGCCTGGTACACAGTAGGCTGGCAACAGGTGTGTTGATGAATGCATGCATCCTGCCCCACCAGACTATAGCAAGAGCAGAAAGGGGAGTCATATCCAGAAGAGAGAAAGTATCTACAGAAACTGGATCCATCCAGTGCCCCAATCTGTAGGCAGGGGACCATGCAATTATCCTGACAAGCAATTGGGGTCCATACCTGCTTGCAAAGGTATTCTGAGAACTTGCTTAATCCCTCCTCATGCAAACCCAGCAGTGGGAAGATCTTGAAGAAGCGCTCCACCTGGGGTAAATCCCCTTCCTTGGTGGCAATGGCAAACTTCTCTGCTACGATGGCTTTGAGACGCTGCTCAGCTTCCTGCAGCAATTTCAGGTTGGCATCAATCATGCTTCCTGCTCAATGGGGAGAAAACGCCAATTAGTGTAAAGAATGGTACTGTGTCAGGTGCATGCCACTTAGTTGGTGCATGACTATTCATTCAACAAATGTGTATTAAGCACTACGTGCAAGATACTGTGTTGGTGGCTGCCCTGAATCGATTCCTTTGTTCCTTCTCCACTCCCACTGCTTCACTTGACTAGCCTTTAAAAAAAAAAAGATACTGTGCTAGCAATATGGATGATTAAAAGATGAATCAGCCATGATCCTACCGACCAACACAGATCAAGTAAAAGAGATAAGGTGTGTGTGCACAAATAAGTATAATAAAATTCAGTGTATGACAGGCATCACGAGAAAGGTGCCCAAAAGTCACATTTCTAGTAGAAGTAATCAGAATAGGCTTCCTAGAGAAGGTGACATCCCATCTCTCAAAGATGGGCAGAATTTTTTTTACCTACGTAGGAGGGACATACATTCCAGGCAAAGTGAATGAAATAAGCAAAATAATAGAAGCAGAAAGAGCAGAAGAGTATTTGTAAAGTATTACAAGTAGCATATGCCCTGGCACATACAGGAGCTCAACAAATACTTGCACCATGAAGGATGTAGGACTGAATAGTATGAGATAAGGCTAGAAAGACAGGGAAGTTCCAAAATATCAAGCTAAAAAATTTCTTTTTTTAATTTTTTTTGAGACAGAGTCTTGCTCTGTCACCCTGGATAGAGTACAGTGGCATCATTGTAGACTGCAACCTCAAACTCCTGGGCTCAAGTGATCCTCCTGCCTCAGCTTCTGGAGTAGCTGGGACTTCAGGCACATGCCACCACGCCCGGCTACTTTTTCTATTTTTTTTTTTTTAGTAGAGACAGGGTCTTGCTCTTGCTCTTGCTCTTGCTCAGGCTGGTCTTGAACTCCTGATCTTCCCACCTCAGCTTACCAGAGTGCTAGGATTACAGCCTGTTAAAATCTTATTGTACTCTATTCACCCTCATTATGATGATGACGATGAAGAAGGGATGGAGTGAGATGGCATGAGATTTCACCACACCACTTAGAACAGTGTGCAATTTAAAACTTACAAAATGTTTATTTCTGGAATTTTCCACTTACTATTAATATTTTTGGATGTTGGTTAACTGAGAGCAATTGAAAATTGAAATCAGAAAGTGAAACTCCTGATAAGGGCAGAGGGACTACTATAATATCACCTGTCCTTGGATAGTACAGGACCTATATAGCCTACTACCAGACAAGACAACTTCTTAATAACTGATCCCTCTTTCCTGGTTGAGTTTGCCTGGTTCAGATTATAGACAATTTTAACTAACCTAGAAATCAACAGTTTGGGAAGCTGACCTTCTTTCCCCTGTCGGCTGAGCTCAATGACTGACTTGTCCAAGCACAAGTAGCGATGAATATGGGCTGCAGCCTGCTCATAGTCTTCGTTCCTCAAAGCAGTCTGAACTCCATCCATGCAGAACTTCAGGTCCAAGATGTCATCAGCTCTCTGAATGGCTTGATAGAGGCGGTTCTGGAAAAAGACTTGATGCTTAGAAACAATGTCCTATTCTTTCAAATAAACCTCTTCAGAAGGTAGGGAGATTGAGGGGCAGAATCTGGTTAATTACAGGTCCTTTTCAGCTTTCATTGGCAAACTCACAAACACCACCATTACCACTGACAAAACTGTTATCGATGATGATCAAGGTCCTGATTAATTTTATTAATGTGGTCAAATGATTCATTTTGATCAAGCAGGAATAGAGATAATCCATATTTACATAAATTTTGGCTTATTTTGTTAGATTTATAATATAATCAGAATGTATCTGATATTTTGGGAATATGACATTGTAAACCAAGTAATGAAGTAAATGGAATATGTGGAAGATATTTTTCTTTTACAACAAACAAGCATGTTTAAAAAAATCTTTCAGGCCAAGGCAGGAAGATTGCTTGAGCTCAAGAGTTTGAGACCAGCCTGCACAAAATCGAGACCCCATTTCTACTAAAAATAGAAAAAACTAGCCAGGCATGGTGGTACGTGCCTATAGTCCCAGCTACTCCAGAGGCTGAGGCAGGAGGATTGCTGGAACCCAGGAGTTTGAGGTTGGCATGAGCTATGATGACGCCACTGCACTCTCGCCAGGGCGTCAGAGGGAGACTCCGTATCAAAAATAATATAAACTAAAAAAAAAAAAAAAAAAAAATTTGAGGCTATAGTGTTTTGTGGTGAAGCTATTTTTGCAGAATCTGGGCAAACATATCAGGAAGAGTTACGCTTTCTCACAGGGGCAAATTGAGGCTAGGAATGACTTGTTCAAGAATCCAGGCCATGTACTATCCAACACAGTAGTCTGATCTCTAATGTAGTAGCTTCGTTACTGCCCTCTACTAACTCAAAAGCTCAGTGGGATTACCTTGGCCAGGTCAAGCTGACGGACTTTGCTGGACACATTCTCAGCTAGGTTGCAGGTAAAGGTGATCATTCCAGCTAGCTGCTTTGCATCTCCCTCGATCAACTGCAGGTTGGGACTGGAGACACACATTGTCAGCACACACATATCCATAGGGGTCGAGGGTAAGAGATGGAAAAATTTTTTGCATATAGAGATTATGTCTTCTACTTCTTGTGTACCTCCTCACAACTCTTAGGTCAGTTCCCTCTACACACAGCTTTTTCTCAAGAGTGTTTTACTGTAACTCAGATCTATATTTAATAAAAAAAAGTGTAAAGCTACTAAAAACATCTCTAAATAGGTACAGCCTAAGAATTAGAGAACAGATTCTCTCAATTGCTAAGTGAGCTTAAAATGCACTAACCAACAATCTGAGAGGATGATGAGATCAAAGAGCAATTTTTATGACTAGTAAATACAGGAAGTCTATAAAAACCGTGGTTCTCAAACTTGAGCTGTGCATCAGAATTACCTGGTAACTTGTGACTGCCACACTAAAAAAAAAGTTTTTTCCTTGAGGGCACGGTGTTTTATTACAAAAATAGAATAAAAACTTCAAAAACAAATGATCCTTTCTAATTTAATGAAAAATTGGTTGTTTTTTATTGTTTTCTGTGAGTTATATGCAATTAAATGGTCAATATTAATTTTAACAATAAAAACATCAACAAGTAAGATTTTCACAAATCAACTGCAGGGTTTTGCCCAGGGGGCCACCTATCACATAACCTGTATGCTACAGCATGGCAGCATGAGTTGCCTGTGCACCATGTGGTTCCCAAGGTAGACATGTGAATTACATATTCTTCGTGAGGTCCCAGGCTCAAAACTAGCATGAGTTAAACACAACTCACCATGGCAGTTAATGTGTCAAAATACATATTCTTGAACCCTACCCCCAGAGTTTCTGATTCAGTAAGCTTGGAGTGGGGGCCCAGAATTTGCATTTCTAACAAGTTTCCATGTGATACTGCTGATGCAAGGACTCTTTGGGAACCCCTGAAGTATACCCTTAGGTGTTTACTTTACCTAGAAGTATTGCTTATTTACATTTCAAAATCAACTAGCACTTTATAACAGGAAGTTAACAAAAATAATAAATCGTCTAACGGACCCTATTGGAGTGTATAATAGCTCTTGCGGAGGTGCATAGACTCACCCCATTCGGTGGAGAGAGACCATCTTATTTTCAATGGTGGTTTGCTGTTCCAAAAGAGCATCCAGTTCTTTCTCTACCATTTTCTGAAACAAAGAGAAACATCCTTTCATCAGAATGGTCAGAAGGAACCTTAAGAGTTATCTAACCCAACCATTTAGCTGAAGGGTAAATTCCACTTCAAATTTCTTCTTTCCTTCTACACTCCCCTCAGACTTTAACAGATAACACTTCATTTATGCACTTATCATATTGCATTATGATTGTTACCTGATGTGTATCTTATTCCATCTAGCACCACAATGGGAGGGAGGAAATAAACTTTTATTCAGTATCATTAGCACGGTACCTACCGCAGGAACGCATTTAAAATATACTGCCTAAAAGAATGACATTTTCAAAGTGGCAGTCACAAAAAAAAATCTCTTCTTGGTGCATAATCAGTACCCAGAGCGGATAAATACAATTCTATCTCAGTCAAGCCATTTACGGTGCTACCTCAATTTATGCAACCTTCTTATGTTCCACTTTTCTCATCTGTAAAAAAAAGGGATACCAATACACACCCCATAGGACTGTTGTGCAAGTCAAATGGGATAACACGAAGTGCTTAGCATGGTATGTAGCATACAGTTCAACAACAGCCATTAATGTTAGCTATACATTTTTATTATTAACAAAATAGCCCATAGCCAGGCACGGTGGCATGCTACTCAGGTGGCTGATGCAGGAGGATCGCTTGAGCCAAGGAGTTCAAGCCTGCAATGAGCTAGGATTGTACCACTGCACTCCAGCCTTGGCAACAGACTGCCTCTAAAAAACAAAAATAGGTAGCAGGATGTGCTTCCCGTTACCTGGGGCTTACTGGGATGTTCCTGCAGCCTGCCGCTTTAAAATACTTTACATACATACATAAATAGCCCAGTAGGCTCCAGAGGGAAACTTCCCCGACAGTCATCAAATACAAATACATTACTGATATTGTTCTGTTTGTAAGATTTCCTTAATTTTCCACCCAAAGTATTGATTGACTCAGTGAATACAAGCTTAGGAATGTTAAGTCAAGATACTAAATTTTAAAAACACATCTTCCTCAAAAACGTATCAGAAACTGCTAGAGTTGGTGCAAGTCAATATTTGAAAATATTCAAACCCAGCTGACATTCTAAAGTGAATTGACAGCATCAGGTTGCCATAAAAAATTGAAGCAGGCAGAAGGAAATAGAATTTTACGAAATGAAAGGAATCTTAGAATCTAGTCCACGCCCCTCATTTGACGGAATGAAGCGATGAAGTGACTTGTCCAAGATTAGACAGTTGTGCTTGAGTCTTAAAAGCTCCAACTTCTCCCAAGCTGTGCATTTAACTTAAAAGCATAAATCACACCCCTAAATCATTCCCCACAAGAGGAAGTCTTAAAATGCTTCAAGAAGTTTATCTGCAATGACCTCCCTCTTAAGTAACAGGATGAAAGTGTTTCATCATTTTTAAATTGCTAAGGCAATGCAAGAGGCCGATTATTCTTATTTTGAAAAGCAAGCACTTGGGCATAAACTCTCAGTGAAGAAACTAGAACTACGGGCCAGAGAAATCAATGGCGGGTTGAGGGGAGAAGGGTGTAGATTGCCCACATATCGGGGAAAACAACGCTGGGCGCATCTGACTGAGTGCAAAGAGTTAACAGTCCTCCTCAAAAGCCCAGCTACATTTCTGCTTCTTGGTTTTCCAGCTTTTTTTGTTTTTCCCAGCAGAGAGCTTCCCACTGCCCGGATTCCCAAGACTGAGGCTCCTATACACCCTGTCCCCGAATCCCCTTAAAAAAACAGGAGGCTCAGCCCTCCCACCTCCTCGCCGCAGAGCCGTTCGTACACAGCCTCCAGCTCCTGCAGGTCTGTCAGGGACCGAATGAGCTCGGTGGAGATTTCGGAGCAGCGGCCACCTCCCACCCCCTCAGACGGTGGAGGCATCCCTGACAACTTTTGAGGGGCATCAACGTTCGCCATCTTGGTTCCTGTTCGGCACTTCCGGGCCTGCGAGGCCTCTTAGTCTTTGGCGCGCTGCGTCCCTGGGGCTGCCCACAGAAGTGCCCAACGAACTCTAGTGGTTTTTAAAAGCCTACTTTTTAAAAACACTATCAATTTTCTATTTTCCTGGAATAAGTAACGGTAATAATGTGTGTTTAAATAATCTTCAATGCGTTATGGAAGCAAGCCGGAAGCCATTTTAAAAAATTATATATTTTCTGCAGGCGCCGGTCGGGTAGCTTTTTCCGCCGCGCGCCACCGGAAGGCCCCTGTATTGAGGGCTAATGGCGGACGCCGGTGGATTGGCGGTCGCTGTGGCATAGATCTTGAGGGGACTCAACATCCGTCTGATATCTACGTCATCCTTCATGCTGTAAGGTAAATAAACGGCCTTGCGACTTTCCCGGGCCCCGGGAGACGGACAGCGGCCGTGTAGAAGCGGGGGGACCGGGACTTTGGTGGGGATCGCAGGTAGTTTAGGCCTGAGGTCCGCGCAGGGGACGAGGAGATGCGGAAGAATGCTTGGGGTGCGAAAACGTTTGGCTTCCCGTCCCGCTTGCGTCCACAGCGTGGGGACGTGTCTTGGCTCAAAATAAGGCTTGTTGAATTGCTTCGCTTTGGGGTCCTGGGGCCTCTGAGACGGGGGCGGTGTGAGAAGTAGCCGGCGGGACTCCTCCCTTTGGAGAGAGTAAATTGTACACTGATGGAAAGATGAATCGTAAGTGTATTTCAGTGTAAATAAAGGAAACAGTTTTTGGAGCCAAGACTCTGGTTTGAATTTGTGTTTTGGTAGTTGGGCAACTTGCCTCGTCTTCTGAACCTCCATTTTCTCACGTGCGAAATGTGGGACAATAATATCTATGTTGGAGACTTTGCAAAGTTCAAATGCGATGATGTTTCCTTGGAAGATGGACAAGGGATGGAGTTAGCAATCACGGGCTTCTTGTAGTAATCACAGTCAGGAGATAGACGTGGGGGAAGTTACAAAGCTTACCAAGTTTGGTCCGTTAATGGTTCTTGGTGTATTTTTCTTCTAGTACAGGACTGATCTTCCTTCAAAATGCAGCTTCCTCTGTTACCCAAGATTAAAATATAACTGGAGAACCTGGATCCTGCTAGGTTTGGGGAAAATGAATTCGAGGGGTTTGTAATGGATGGTATCAATTATGAAGGAACGGGAGTGTAGTCTGAGTTCTTCAGCCTGCACTGAAAGTGTGAAAAGTAGCCTGGCGGGGGAGCTGTTCATGGTTTCAGAAGTGTCTCTTGGTTTCCCGTTTGTCTTCTGGTTGGTCGCTTCTCCACTGCCTTCTCTTTCAACCTCAGACCTTTTCCTTCATCTTTCCCTGGGATTCTAGAGAATCATTAAAGATGTTCCCTAGCTTCAAGTAGGAAAATTTGTATCTGTCAGGATCTGTTTTTTGTCACCTTGCTTTTGCCCAGCCCCAAAATGATTATTATTCATGAGAACATTTACTTACAAATCTCTATTCTGGTTTAAGAACAAAATCAAATTTGTATGTTAATTACACATCAATGACTTAAGGTTTCTCAAGATTTCTTACTTTTGTCTCTTAAATAATATCAGAGAAAAATAATTCAGTTTATTTTTCAGCAGTAACTGTAGAGGTGTAGTTTTGGATTAATCTTTGTGGCAGAGGCACCTCAGTTTGTGATCTCTTCAGCCCTGTCTTCTGAGAAGGAATCCTTTTTTTGTGACTTTATGCTCGTTTAGGGACACCTCCTGAAAAAGCAGGAATTCAGTTTTGTTGTAGTTTTTGATGGTGAGTAGGTTTAAATTGTAAACTTGAACCACCTGTCAAGTGGTTTGCATCTGATGCAAAGGAAATCTACACTAAATACCAATTTTCATCTTTTTAGATGAGTAAAGGTTGGAAGTCTTAATTATCACCTTGGTTGTGGGGAAACGGATGTGCATGCATAGCTGGGCATGAAAATTGATAGTCTCTTTGAAAGGCAATTTGGCAGGATCTACCAAAATTTCAAATGTATGAACTCCTCAGTCCAGCAATTCCACTTCTGGGAATTAATCTTAGAGATCTACTCATGCACATATAAATGACCTGTATACAAGGGATTTTCTTTGCAGCAGTGTTCATAATTAGCAAGAGATTAGAAACAACCTGAATATTCGTCAGTCGGGTATTGGCTAAATGAATTATAATATGCCTATTGAATGGAATACTCTGTGGCTGTAAAATAAAAATGAGAAAGGCCTTTGTTTATTACTATCATAAAGTAGATAAAATAATAAAAAACAAGTTGCAGGATAGTGTGAGTATATAAAATATAGCAGCCAACGTTTGGTGTAAAAGGGGGGATAAAATACCTACAAGCTGGGTGCAATGGTGTGTGCCTATAGTCCCAGCAACTCTGCAGGTTCAGTTGGGAGAATCCCTTGAGTCTGGACGTTTGAAGCTAGCCTGGGCAACACAGCCAGACCCTTGTCTCTTAAAAAGAAAACAGAACACAATAAAAATGTATGTTTTTACTTGTATATATTATGAAAAATATTTGGAAGGAAGGATATAATATAACTTGGTAAGTTGATTCCCCCGGGGAGGACTGGATGGCTAGGGAATGGGTTGCAGGGAGCTTTTTGTTTTGCTTTTGAATTCTGAACCATGTAAATGTATAGGCCATTGGAATACAAGTAAACACAGACCTATTCAGTTTCTGTGACAAAGACAAATAAGCAGTATTGCATTAATGGTACAGATCCCAGCTCCCAACACTTTCACCACTTGTTATGTGACTTTGGGCAGGTGAGCTTCAGTTTCCCTTGATAGGATTCTTGTGGGATTAAAGGCAAGATATATGGCATAGTGCCCTGGCATGTAGAAGGAACTCTTAATTAAAAATATGTTGTTCCTAAATAGGCCTTACTCTACTGGTTTTGCTGACTTCAGCCAGAAGTGCCCATACAGAAATGTCTGTTAAAATAGAAATTGCCCAGCTATTTTTCTGTTTTTGTGTCTCTTTAGCTTGCTTTGACTTGACACTGTTGGCATAACCAAGGCCTGGAGTTCTGGGTGACTCATTTTTGCCGCAGCTATGTTCCTGTACAACTTGACCTTGCAGCGAGCCACTGGCATCAGCTTTGCCATTCATGGCAACTTTTCTGGTAAGTTCTCCAGTTGCTACTTTTCGGAAGTTAAGAGAATTAATACATATTTTGCTTATCTCTTGTGGAGGAAATGTTTTCCATTTATGAGAAAACAATTGGTAAATGTGAACAATCCAAATCTGGCATGTAATTTATGAGATTTGGTGTTGAATTGAGGTGTGTTAGCTGTTATCTTGTTTCAGGTGCATTTCATTGCTCACATTGTATAATCTTATCTCATGGTGCACATTTCTTGGCTACCGAGTTGTGTGCATATTGCTGTGGCATAATGATATGTGTAAAACATGATCTGTGATCTTGAATTTGACATCAAGTTGGATAAAAAGAATGTAAAGTATTTGTCAGGTAGAGACAGTAGTTTTAAAAAGGGAATGTTGAGCCTTATTTGGTGCTTGAAAAGAGGAGAGAAAGTGCAATTTAGTTGGGGAGTGTTGCTTGTGGAGAAACATTATTTATTGATGTTTTTTCACTACCTACTTTGGCCCATGGGTAGTAAGCTAGAGTGGTGAGGGATATTTTTGGAAAGATGGTGAAGATGAAGGTGTGAATTATGTGAAATTTCAAATACTGGATTAGGAAAAGAAATATTAGGCAATATAGTTACTGAAAATGAGGTACTTATGTGTATAAAATAAAAATTTTTTGTGCCATTTGCAGATTTAACATTTGTGAATTAATCTCAAGTAATGCAGGAGGTTTGTGATTGTCTAGAATATTACATAATTTTGTTGATGTTCAAAGCTGAATACCTATTGTATCTTAACTGAGCAGGAGCCTGACTGACCACACAGAATTTGTATTTCATGTTGGCAGTACTTTCTCTGATCCTCATTGTAACTTAGTGTGGGTCTGAGGGCTTCACTTAGGTAAGTTAGTTATTCTTTGCTACATTTTGTGAAGGCAATGATATGTATACTTGAATTTGAGGATTTGTAACTGACTATTATTTAATGCAGTGATTCTCAGCTGGAATTTGTATGAGAAGATTTTTGAAGGCTTTTTCTTAAGAGACAATGTCTTACCTTGTCATTCTTGCTGCAGTGCGGTGGCCTCATCATAGCTCGCTGTAATGGGATCAAGTGATCCTCCTGCCTCAGCCTATTACTGAGGCATATGCCAGCATGCCTAGTTAATGAAAACATTGTTTTTGTAGAGACAAGGTCTTGCTGTGTTGTCCAGGCTGGTCTCAAACTCCTGGCCACAAGTGTTCATCCTGCCTCAGACTACCAAACTGCTGGGATTACAGGTGTGAGCCACCAAGCCTGACCTTTTAAAGTATTACTAATTTTAGCCTTCAGATTCCTTTTCCAATTCAAACTTCCTTTTTTTCTAAAATTATAGAAAATATTTTTTTCTTAAGCATTACAAAACATTGTAATTTATGTAATACTTTACATTTTCTAAAGCACTTTGGAGTACTTGATCTTATCTGATCTCCAAAGAACCTTTGGAAAGTAAGGTGGTCTGATAAGTAGTGGCATTTTACAAATGAGAATGGATTGGGATGGATAGTGGGTGGAATATCAGATAGGTTAGGAAGATAGTTAGGCATTAGATAATGAAAACCTGGACCATGGCAGTGGGACTAGAAAGTGCAGGATATGAGTTTCCAGCCTGGCTGGCAGAGAAAATAACAGCAACAGCAGGTTAGCTGAGACCAGAGGGGAACTTTGTAGAAGGAAGAACTTATTTAAACATTTAAGGTTAATGACAACTCATCCAGGTGTAATTATATAGCAGGCGGGGAGAGATGGGGACAGAGTTGCCTGTTAGCATTTGAAGATGTCGATTACAGTTAAGAAACTGAAGTTCTTAGGAGTCTAGAAATAACAGAACATATTTTGGATAGTAGCTTCAAAACTTCTTTGAGACACTTTATCAAACTGCATAGAAGGTTAAATGATTTTGTAGAGCAGTAGCCTTAAAGATGGACTGGAAAGAGTCTATGGAAAATTCCTATCTTAGGAAGTTGCTATATATTATACATTAATACCATTTATAGGCAATTCCCAATTAGTAGATTGATAGCAAATCTTAGAAAAATAAAAAGGAATTTTTTTTAAAAAGTAACTTGTATGGGCTGGGTGCAGTGGCTCACACTTGTAATCCTAGCACTTTGGGTGGCCAAGGCTTCCGGGAGGATTGCTTGAGGGCAGGAGTTTGGGACTAGCCTGGGCAATGTAGGGAGACCCCATCTCTACAAAAGAATAAAAAAGTTAGTTGGGTATGGTGGTGCACTCCTGTAGTTGCAGCTGCTTGGGAGGCTGAGGTGGGAGGATTGCTTGAGCCCAGGACTTTGAGGCTGCAATGAGTTAAGATTGGGCCATTGCACTCCATGCCGGGCTACGGAGTGAGACCCTCAAAAAATAAATAATGAAAAGTAACTTTTTTTTTTTGAAACAGAGTCTTACTCTGTTGCCCCGGCTAGAGTGCTACGGCATCAGCCTCACTCACAGCAACCTCAAACTCCTGGGCTCAAGTGATCCTTCTGCCTTAGCCTCCCAAGTAGCTGGGACTACAGGCATGTGCCACCATTCCTGGCTAATTTTTTCTGTATATTTGTAGTTGGCCAATGAATTTCTCTCAATTTTTTTTTTCACTAGAGACGGGCTCTTGCTCTTGCTCAGGCTGGTTTCGAACTCCTGACCTTGAGCGATCCTCCCGCCTCTGCCTCCCAGAGTGCTAGGATTCACCTTGCCCGGCCAATGAAAAGCAACTTGTGTGACCATTTTAAAAGTTTTCTTTGATACTACTTTTGTTAGATCGTTTCAGTTCTAGGAAAAATGCTTTTTCAAATAAAGTAAGTTAACTTAAAGCACTAGGTCCCCAATTTGTTGAATCTTAAGTAGCATTTCTGTCTATCCAGGTTACTTTTTAGACTAGCTCTGATTGTTTATGATCTTTCTTTTTTGGTGATCTAGGAACCAAACAACAGGAAATTGTTGTTTCTCGTGGGAAGATCTTGGAGCTGCTTCGCCCAGACCCCAACACTGGCAAAGTACATACCCTTCTCACCGTGGAAGTATTTGGTGTAATCCGGTCACTAATGGCCTTTAGGCTTACAGGTGGTACCAAAGACTACATTGTAGTTGGCAGTGACTCTGGTCGAATTGTTATCTTGGAATACCAGCCATCTAAGAATATGTTTGAGAAAATTCACCAAGAAACCTTTGGCAAGAGTGGATGCCGCCGTATTGTTCCTGGCCAGTTCTTAGCTGTGGATCCCAAAGGGCGAGCTGTTATGATTAGTGAGTGACTTGCTATACTTGCTCTATTGAGTACATCTCTTATAAATGCTCAGTTTAGGATAACAATGCTGTGATCTTGGCAGTGTGCCGGTGTATCACTTACGTGGGTAAAGTTTAGCATCATATTTTGATTTACTCTAGGTTTAAGTTTGCATTTCCTTTAAAAATAATGGAAAAGGTTTAATTCACCTTTTTTACTTCCCATCTAGTTGCAAGTAGGGTTTTTTTTCCCCAATTTCTTACTTCATCTGTAGTAAAAAGGCTAGAGTGAAATGATTTTACAGTGTTAGACAATGAATATGGTTGCCTTCATCAGCCTGAAGTGATGATTCACATTCATGTCTCTTCTCTGATACCTTCTTGAAGAAAATTCTGTGTCTCTGATCGGCCTCTAGAGGGCAGCCCTTTCTGAGCAGTCACAAAACCGTTAGGTGTAATTCAAAGAATAAAGCTAACAAGTTTATGAATTATTTAGTTTTTCAATAACCTTCAATCTAGGACACATAAAAAATTTTGAAGACCTAATGGAATATTAAGATCCCTATTAGGAAGGAGGGGGCCAAAATTATGCTATTATTTATTCTAAGGATAGAAAACAGAATCCCAAGTTACTGCACTTGTAGAGTTAGTGTTGGCTGTTAATAAGAACAGTGATTTTTTTGAAAAATCACAATGTAAATCTAACCATTCTGTAAATCTCTGTTTTCATTATCTGGAAATCTCCTTTGAGTACAGGTGCCATTGAGAAACAAAAATTGGTGTATATCTTGAACAGAGATGCTGCAGCCCGGCTTACCATTTCGTCTCCCCTGGAAGCCCACAAAGCGAACACTTTAGTATATCATGTAGTTGGAGTAGATGTGGGATTTGAAAATCCAATGTTTGCTTGTCTGGAAATGGATTATGAGGTAATGGGGACCATGTCTTTCTCTTTTTTGGATTTCTTTCAGTCACGTGATTGTTTTCCTAAGATTGTTTTCTTCCTTGTGCATATCTTAAATCTGTCCTGCTAGCAGATCTTTCCCATATTCCAAATGCTTTACTGAAATTCTTTGGAATGTTTCAGAGCTTAAGTAACTGATGATATAACCTTTGCTCAGACTTAAGTAATCTCCCTATGGGAAACAAGGTATTGGGAAAAGATGCATGAAAAAGGTGAAGCTATATTTGGGGTATTTTTTCCACAGGGAAGTAATGAAAATCAGAATATAACCATTCTTTGTCTTAAATGGAAAGCAGTATCTTCTAGTAGAGGGATCCCTGGATCCAGAATTTGGAGATTCAGGCTCTTGTTTTAGCTCTGCCATTTTCTAGTACCCTAAGTTTGTTCAAACCATTTGGCATCTGTGGACCTCTGTTCTCTTGTTGGTAAAATGGAGGAGTCCTGATGTCCTTTTCAGATCTAAAAGTTCCTTGATTTTATGCTGCTGATTAATCTTTGTGCCACTTTCCTCCTCTATAGGAAGCAGACAATGATCCAACAGGAGAAGCAGCAGCAAATACCCAGCAGACACTTACTTTCTATGAGCTAGACCTTGGTTTAAATCACGTGGTCCGAAAATATAGTGAGCCTTTGGAGGAACATGGCAACTTCCTTATTACAGGTACTTTTATCTCAGAGCTGCTACCTGTATTGTTTTACTTGGTCCACTTTATGTCCAAACTTAATAGGTTTTACTTAATAGGGTTTGGAAATTTATCCATTTGTAGTAAACTGGAGTACCTGTCTATCTTTCGGAGAGTTTAGAATTTCATGTGGTGGATTGATAAAAAAGTATTGTGTCGGCTGGGCGCAGTGTCTTCACACCTGTAATCCCAGCACTTGGGGATGCTGAGATGGGAGAATTACTTGAGATTGGGAGTTCGAAACCAGCCTGGGCAACATAGCAAGACCCCATCTTTACATAATAGTTAAAACAATTAGCCAAATACGGTAGTGTATATCTGTACTCTTCGCTACTTGAGAGGCTGAGACGGGAAGATTGCTTGAGCCCAGGAGTGGGAGGTTGCAGTGAGCTGTAATGACACCCCTGTACTCTAGCCTGGGCAACAGAGAAAGACCCTATCTCAAAAAAAAATGTTGTGTGAATAAAGTACCTAACTCCTTAGTAACTCTTACTGTAATGGGAGCAGGGAGGAAAAGATGAGGAGAGCAGTCACCTTGGATATCGATTACTATTAGTTGCTGTGATAATTTGGCTGTAGTCAGTCTTTCCCTTTCATCTGAACCTAGTTCTTGGAAAAGATAGATTGACACCCTCAACAAGATAAAACTGTATGTCTGTGCATTGAAAACTTAGATGAAATAGAAGTATTTTGAAAACCATTTTCAGGTTAATTTCTTTTTGGAACAATTTTGGTAACAGTAAGAAATTGACCTGATAGACCAACATCCATTAAAGAAATTGGAGCAGTACTTAAAAATCTTGCCCCCAAGACCAGTTGGGGTGGCTCATGCCTGTAATCATAGTACTTTAGGAGGCCAAGGTGGGAGGATTGCTTGAGCTCAAGAGTTTGAGACCAGCCTGAGCAAGAGCAAGGCCCTGTGTCTAGTGAATATAGAAAAAATTAGCTGGGCAACTAAAAATAGAAAAAACTTCCCTGGGCGTGGTGATGCATACCTATACTCCCAGCTACTCGGAAGGCTGAGACAGGAGAATTTCTTGAGCACAGAAGTTTGAGGTTGCTATGAGCAAGGCTGATGCCATGGCACTCTAGCCTGGGCAACAGAGCAAGACTCTGTCTCAAAAAAAAAAAAATCTCTTCCCCAAAAGATTTAAGGTCTAGGATTTTCGGGGTGCTTTTGTTATCTTGTTGAAGGATATGTATTCTGTTTTAAAACATATTTCTTTGGAGACTAGAAAGAATAACAGCCTGCTGTTCTTGTTTATTAGTCTAATAAGACTTGAATAACAAAACTGGGGAGGGGTAGTCACAAGAAAAGTGTACAACTAGTTAATACTTACGATTATAGACAGAAAAATCTAACATTTTAGCAAATCCAGTTGGACAGTTTTTATTTTATTTTATTTATTTTATTTTATTTTATTTTATTTTATTTTATTTTATTTTATTTTATTTTATTTATTTATTTTTTTATTTTTCTTTCTTTTTTTTTTTTTCCTGAGACAGAATCTCACTCTGTTGCCCGGGCTGTAGAGTGCCGTGGCATCAGCCTAGCTCACAGCAACCTCACACTCCTGGGCTCAAGCGATCCTTCTGCCTCAGCCTCCCGAGTAGCTGGGACTATAGGCATGCGCCACCATGCCCGGCTAATTTTTTTTTTACATATATTTTTAGTTGTCCAATTATTTCTTTCTATTTATAGTAGAGACGGGGGTCTTGCTCTTGCTCAGGCTGGTCTTGAACTCCTGACCTTGAGTGATCCACCCGCCTTGGCCTCCCAGAGTGCTAGGATTACAGGCGTGAGCCACCGCACCCGGCCCAATTGGACAGTATTTTAAATGCACATAGCTAAGTAAGATTTTTTGGAGGAGCTCAAAGATGGTTCACCATTGGAAAGTCAATGTCACATTAATTCATTACATTAAGACTAAAGACAGACAACTATATTTGTGGTCATCTACATTTCAGCAGGCTTGGGGATGACAGTGATCCAGTTCTTTCTATTTTGGATCAATTGCATTTGCTATCTAAAATGAAATATGTCTGTTATTTGGGAGGATTTTGGAGCACTTGTTATTATAAGGGCTTCATCATTCAACCAGTTTTTGTTGAGCCTCTGTAATCAATATGTGCCAAGTCCCAACCCTGTTGGGTCCTGGGACTTCAGTGGTGAAAGATTAGATGTGGTACCTGTCTTTGTGCAAGATTGAGTCTAGTGGTATATATAGATACATAAATTACTGGAGAGTGTGTCAAATGCTGTGATAGCATAGAGAAGGAGTCTCTAGCCCAGGGAAAGGAAGGTGTTCTCTAAGCTGAGACCTGAGGACTAGTTAGGAGTTAGCTAGGTGCAGTACCTAGCACACTACCTTCGTTAAGTTGTGCTGAAGGAGACAAGGAGTTGGAAGCTAAAGTAGTAGTTCACGATTATGTCACGATTATGTCAAATCACTGCTATGTTTTATTTTCTCTGACAGTTCCAGGAGGGTCAGATGGTCCAAGTGGAGTGCTGATCTGCTCTGAAAACTATATTACTTACAAGAACTTTGGTGACCAACCAGATATCCGCTGTCCAATTCCTAGGAGACGGGTAAGGTCTTTGCCACGAGAGATGGAGATATTCCATTTTGTGAAATGAATTTAATTTTTGTAATTACAGTGTAGTCTCTTGGTTTCTCTGTTATCAACTTTTAGTTTTTTGTAAATGTCATTTTATTTTATTTTATTTTATTTTATTTTTTTTGAGACAGAGTCTTACTTTGTTGCCTGGACTAGAGTGCCGTGGCATCAGCCTAGCTCACAGCAACCTCAAATTCCTGGGCTGAAGTGATCCTTCTGCCTCAGCCTCCCGAGTAGCTGGGACTACAGGCATGCGCCACCATGCCTGGCTAATTTTTTCTACATATTTTTAGTTGTCCAATTA
>CAUYRT010077685.1:0-28088 GCA_963574885.1 Lepilemur ruficaudatus | reverse complement strand
TTGCTAGATCATGCACGGAGACAATGATCTAGTCGCCTAAGTCCCCCGCTGTGATTATTCTGATCTCTTTACATAAAACTATAAGCTATACCTTAGTCTCTGTGTATTCTTTTATTCTCTCTACTTCCTATCAATTTTCTTATCCTCTGTGGCGACCCCTATCTTAGGGACCTGGCCCCACTGGGAGGAGCAGCCGACCTCCTCGTGGGCCTGCCGCACCCGAGTCCCGCTCTCCCTTCCTCTAAGTTCCCCACAACTTTCTTTGGTTATCAGTCAGCATATTTCTACATGCACTGTTGCATTTGTTATGTTTGTTCCACAGAGGTACATCCTACCTGTCTTCTCTGTGAAGACTGTGAACTCCAGCAGGGTAGGTGCCTATGTGCCTACCATAGACCATTCATTGATGCAAAAAGTACATAGGGAGCACCTACCTACCTTAGTGAGGCACTGTAATGCTGCCCTCATGTTATTTTACATCCCGATGGGAGACATAGACCGTAAACAATGAAACAAACCACTTGATTTTAGATAATATGGGAGACTGATCAGAGAAGCTCTCCCTGAAGAAATGAGATTAAGAAACCTGAATACTGAGAAGTTCTGGGAGAGGGTCACTCTAGGCAACCAGAAGAGGAAGTGGAAAGACCCCGAGGTGGGAATGAGTCACCATGGCTGGAACCTAGTGAGGGGAAGATGAGCTCAAATAGGTAGATTGGGGCTAGACCATGTGCTTGGCACAGATGAATACGCAATAAACATTTATTGAATGAATGAATGAGCACATGTCAGCTAGAAGGACAGGTAGAATGTAATTCTTTTTTTATGGCTTTAATTCATTTTTATTCATAGGTAATATACACTCAGTACGTAATTCGTACTTTTGAAAGTACAAAAGATACAGCGAAAAGTAAGCCTCTCCCCGCTCCTTTCCCTTCCCTTGTCCAGCTGCTACCTGGTTCTCTTTTCTAGAAGCAATCTGTATTACAAATGGATCGAGTATCCAAGATAGTCTATGGCAGCGGTCCCCAACCTTTCTGGCCCCAGGGACCAGTTTCATGGAAGACAATTTTTCCACGGACCAGGGGTAGTGGGGGATGGTTTGGGGATGACTCAAGTGCATTACATTTATTGTGCAGTCAAACCTTTCTGCTAACAATAATCTGTATTTGCAGCCGCTCCCCAGAGCTCACTCACCGCCTCAGCTCCACCTCGGATCATCAGGCATGTGATTCTCCTAAGGAGCATGTGACCTAGATCCCGCACATGTGCAGTTTACAGCAGGGTTCACACTCCTGTGACAATCTAATGCTGCCACTGATCTGACAGGAGGCGGAGCTTTTGCGGTGTTATGAGGGATGGGGAGCGGCTGTAAACACAGGTGAAGCTTCACTCACTCGCCGCTCACCTCCTGCTGTGCGGTCCGGTTTCTAACAGGACATGGACGGGTACCAGTCCACAGCCCAAGGGTTAGGGACTGCAGGTCTATGGGATAGCAGTATATTAACATCTGACTTTAGAAAGAAGTCTAATTGTGGATCCTCCCTCAGAAAGGCAGAAAACAGGGAGAGGCGGAGAGATAGAGAACACCAGTGTGTGCTTATATGACAGCCACCATTTCCTGGTGGCACTGCTTTAATCTGTTTCTTTCTTTTTTTTTTTTTCAGCATATTACAGGGAGAATGTAACTCTTGCTGCCTTGCACAAGACTTCAGGTGACCAGAATATAAAAGTAAAGGCTAGATGTTAAGTGTTCTTACTACAAAAATAACTATGTGAGTAATGCATTTGTTAACTATCTAGATTTAACCATTCCACAATGTATATATACTTCAGAACATCATATTGTGCATGATAAATGCATACAAAAAAAAATGGTGGTTGCTCTAGCTGCAGTGCCCAAGCCCTGGGCCTTGGACCGGTACCAGCCCGTGGCCTGTTAGGAATCAGGCCACACAGCAGGAGGTGAGCAGAGCTTCATCTGTATTTAAGATCTGCCTCCCCCACCCACAGTTCATGGAAAAATTGTCTTCCATAAAACTGGTCCCTGTGCATAAAAAGGTTTTGGGAACCACTGCTCTAGAGTTTACAATATTCATATTTAATTTATTATAGTCTACTTTCAAAGAATATTATACCACTCCATGTATAGTTTAAGAATCTTGTGATAACATGCACACAATTCCTCCCACCTTTTGTGACATTTTTTTTTTTTAAGAGACAGTGTCTTACTCTGTCACCCAGGCTGGAGTGCAGTGGCATGATCATAGCTCACTGTAACCTTGAATTCCTGGGCTCAAGCGATCCTCCTGCCTCAGGGTCACTAGCAGCTGGGACTACAGCCATGCACCACCATGCCTAGCTAATTTTTTCTTTCTTTCTTTTTCTTTCTTTCTTTTCTTTTTTTTTTTGTAAAGATAGAGTCTCACTCTGTTGCTCAGGCTGGTCGGGAACTTCAGGCCTCCCAAAGCAATAGGATTACAGACGTGAGCCACCACACCCAGCCCTTTGTGATATGTTTGTTTTACAATTATTTTACTGTCATAATCCCCACAATCCACTTATTTTACATTTGTTCACACTGTTGAATATCATTAATTGATTGAATAATAACAAAAGGGTCTCCATAAAAAAAAAGTAGGTTGGTCCAATGGTAGCGGGTTATCAGAACTTACTAACATTAGTGTCACTAAAGTCCTTATACAACCCCCCACTGCTAAATTTGGCAAAAAAAAAAAAAAAAAAGGTAGAGGCTAGAAACTTGAAACTTCAAGAAAACCACAGCAAGTAAATAAGACGAGGCCTGGGGACTCACGGAAAATGGAAGTGAGATATTCGAGGCAGTCTTTAATAAACCCCACGCTGCTGCAAAGACAGTTGGGGCAAGGGAGTTAAAAGCAGGCTGACATTATGTGGGACAGGTTCCTGAAGGCAGGGTGTCAACTGGGCCTTGAATCACACACACGAATTTATTAGGGAAGGGAGGGCACTCCAGGAAAATCAGTCTTATCACATTATAAGATGGAGCTACCCCATTTATTTCTAGGACGTTATATAAGTCCACGCTATGCTCATTACACAGGAGGACAATTGATCACATTCACGAAGCACAGAGTTGGATCAAAATTTCTTTATTTTAGGTTCAGCTGCCCCTTGAAATTTGTATTCATAGTCTGCACCTTGAGGGGGCTTGACCTGTCTTCCACTTATCTTACGGTGAAACTGATGAGCATTATGGGACAAGGTATGTTCTAATTCTCTCGTTTGAAACTCCCTAGCCTGCTATTCTTGTTGTAGTGGTTTAGCTCCTTTTTAGCAGTTTGTTAAGTAAACTCCTTTGGGAGTTGTCCAGGGCAATCCAGCCTCCTATTACAAGGTCTGTAAGACATGAGTCATAACACCACCACCCAACACAGTGGCCTAGACATACTCCAGGTGTCATTCTTTGTGTCACCCTTTCTGCTCCCATCTGGGTCTCATCAGGGAGCTCCTAACAGTCCTCCCTCTCAGATAACTCTCATATCTGTCTCTTCTGCTCCTTCCTCACCACCACTGCCTGATCAGCCCCTTGTCATTTCTTGCCTGAATCCGACCCTTTAATTTCCACTGTACCTCCAGTTCCTTTTAAACATTCCTCTCCATCCCCCATAGTCTCTCTGTGATTGCTTGAACATTCACCGTGATATCACACACACACTCTTCACGATTTGCCACTTTTTCCTCCTCTTCTCCCTCCCTGCCTACCGAACATCCTGAGTTCAAGAAAACTGAGCTACTTACAATTCCCCCAAAGCCACATGCTGTTGGAAGCCTCCACCCCTTTGTGTCTGCAGTTGCCTCTGTTTAGAATGTCCTTGCTCAGCCCTGTATGGACTCCTCTTAGTCAGCCTTCAAGACTCACCTCAAATATCTGATCTCTATGAGCAAGACTGGGGGTTTTCTTCTGTAGATCCTGCAGCATCTCCAATAAAAATTCTATTTTAGCATTTACTACATTGCTGTAATTAATAGTAGACACATCCATCTCACCTATCATAAGTAGGAGCTACATGCTAGCCATATTTATATCCCATTCTTAATACAGCATCAGTAAATACTTGAATTTTTGTTTTGAGAGAGAATCTCACTCTGTCTCCCAGACTAGAGTGCCGTGGCGTCAGCCTAGCTCACAGCAACCTCAAACTCCTGGGCTCAAGCAATCCTTCTGCCTCAGCCTCCCAAGTAGCTGTGACTACAGACATGCGCCACCACACTCGGCTAATTGCTCAGCTGGTCTCGAACTTCTGAACTCAAGGGATTCTGGATCCTCCAGCCTCCTCCGCCTCTCAGAGTGCTAGGATTATAGGTGTGAGCCACCGAGCCTGGCCCTAAAGCAAGACTCTTAATACTGCTTTAAGGTGAACTTAATCCTGATGCATTTTTATTAATAAAACAATGTCTGGGTGTGGTCCAGCTTTGGGCTTATAAACATGCTGTCTAATTTTCCTTATATTTTTATAAGTAGTTGTACATCATTGCTAAGCTATGCAAACGAGTTTTCATGATTCCTAGTGAGCACTCTCTTAGTCACAACACAAGATATCCCTCATGATAACAAACATGGAAGGAAATTGTTTTCGTCTTTGAATACAGACTTTTGTTCCATCTTAGGATAGAAAGTTGAAAATCAGGGAAACGTACTTTGTGTAATATTCCATTCATTCTTCTTTCTGAATGACAGAAGTTAGGAACCATCCTAGATGCATTCTGAGGTTTCCAGTTTTCTTAATATTCTGTGAGCCTGTGAAGTCACAAAGAAAGTGTATGAAAGCACTAATACTAAACAAATGTTATAGGCTGAGTGTGTCCCCTGAAATTCATATGCGGAAGTCCTAAATCCGGGTATCTCGGAATGTGACTGTTTATGGAGATCGGCCTTTCAAGAGATGATCAAGTTAAAATGAGGTCATTAGGGTGGGTCCTCATTCAGCCTCCCCAGTGTCCTTATAAGAGGATGAGGTTAGGACACAGACAGGACACAGAGGGAAGGCCATGGGAGAACAGGATGGTAAGGCGGCAAGCCAAGGAGAGAGGCCTCAGGAAACCAGACCTGCTGACACCTTGATCTTGGATTAAGTATTAAAATCCTAGTGCATGATGCATTTGACCTGCCATCTTGGCTAAGGATGTTTTGATTAAGCATTTTCAATGCAAATATTTTAATTAAAATAGTACTAACATTTATCCATTTTGGTTAAGAAATAATTTTTGGTGTGAATGCCATTAAGCCAATTAAATTTTTTAGTCCATTTTCTACAGAGAACTAAACCATTTGCAGTGTTTTTTCATTTTAAATTTTGTTCAGCTGAAGTAATTTTCATTCAATCGATTTTTATGAATGTATATTTCATAACAAACATGATTCATCAATGAATGTTTTGTCCAAATATAATTTGGCCAATTAGAGCCTTTTAGAAACTTTCTACTATGGTTGCTATTTGTACTAAAGTTAGATTTTCCAGGTAAAATTTCACAGGTTAAATAACATTGGCAAAAATGACAAAAATCTTTTGTCGTTAAAAAAAAAAAACAGCTTTATTGAGATATATTTCAGTAACCATAAAGTTCATCCTTTTAAGGTGTACAGTTAACTGGTTTTAAATGTGTTCACGGGCCTATGCACCCATCACCATTGTCAAATTCCAGACTATTTGCATCACCCTAAAAAGATCCTTCCCATTCTTCCCTCCATGTCCCCAAGCCTCTAGCAACCACTAATCTACTTTCTGTCTCTATGGACTTGCCTATTATGGACATTTCATGTACAGTTATGCTTCACTTAATGACCTTAGTTATTAAGATCATAAGTCATTCTCATAAGGGGATACCTTATGAGAAATTCATCGTTAGGTAATTTCACTGTCATACGAACATCCCTGACTGTACTTAACATAAACCTAGTTAGTATAGCCTGCACCACACCTAGACTATATCATCTAGCCTATTGCTCCTAGCCTATGAACATGCACAGCATGTTGCTGTACTGAATCCTATAGGCAATTGGAACACACTGGTAAATATCTGTGTATCTAAACATAGAAATGGTACAGTAAAAATACAGTATTATAATCTAATGGGACCACCATCATATATGCAGTCCATCCTTGGCTGAAATATTATGCAACGCACACCCATAAATGAATTGAAACAATAGGTGACCTTTGGTGTCTGACTGCTTTCATTTAGCATGATGTTTTCAAGGTTCACCCATGTGGTAACATGTAGCAATACTTCATTCTTTTTATGCCTGAATAATATTCCATTATATGGATATGCCATATTTTGTGTATCTATTCATCAGTTGATAGACATTTGGGTAATTTTTACTTTTTGGCTATTATGAGCAATATTACTATGAACCTTCATGTACAAGTTTTTGTACAGACATATGTTTTTGATTCTCTTGGGTATACACCTAGAAGTGAAATTATTATTAATCATATATATACTCTGGTTTCTCTTCAGATCATACAAAGCTTTCACCTTTTATTATTAATCATATAACTCCATGTTTAACTTTTTGAGGAACTGCCAGACTGTTTCCCAAATTGGCTGCACCATTTTATATTTCTGCTAGCAATCTATGAGGGCCCTAATCTTCTCCTAAGTTTTATTATCATATACTATGTGCAATTTTGGATTTTCCAGTTTTCTCTTTATTGATACTACCAATAATATTCATTGCCAATTGTACAATAATATGGTGGCTTGCATTTATTTCTTAGCAAATTCAAGAAAATTGGAAATTCTAGGATATAACTGTTGTCCAGAATTGGTTTGTTTATTTATTTATTTATTTATTTATTTTAGAGACAGAGTCTTGCTCTGTCACCCAAGCATGAGTGCAGTGGCTCAAACATAGCTCACCTTGAACTCCTGGGCTCAAGTGAAGCGATCCTCCTGCTTCAGCCTCCAAAGCAGCTAGGACTACAGATACACAGCACCACGCCTGGCTGTTTTTTAAATTTTTTGTAGAGACAGGGTCCTGCTAAGTTGCCCAGGCTGGTCTCAAACCCCTGACCCCAAGTGACCCTCCTACCTTGACCTCCCAAAGTGCTGGGATTCTAAGCATGAGCCATTGCACCCAGCCCAGAATTGGTTTGTTACAGGAGTCAGAAAACTACAACCCATGGGCTATATTCAGCCTGCTGCCTGTTTTTGTGGGAATCACACACTAGGAATGTTTTTTTGTGTGTTTATAGATGGTTGAAAAAAACCAAAAGAAGAATATTTTGTGATGCATAAAAAGTATATAAAATTCGAATTTCATTGACAATAAATAAAATTTTATTTGGATATAGCCACATTCCTTTATCTAGGTACTGTCTATAACTGCTCTCTTGCTACAATGGAAGAGTTAAGTAAGCAGTTGTGGCAGAAAGCATCTGAACTGCAGAGCCTAAAATATTTACTATTTTTGGTACCAGTTACTCCAAGAGAAAGGTAAAAAAAAAAAAAAAAAATCAAAAAATAAATAAATAAAATATTTACTATCTGGCCCTTTGCAGAAAAAGGTCTATCATGTGGCCAATTGAATTCATCTTTATCTTTCAGATCATGTGGTGTGATGGGTACTAACTTCCAAATAGTTAGCAAAGAAAGAGCAAATGGCAGCTACCCAGCCGTGAGCCTCAGACTGCTGCCAATTTGAACTGTTATGATCCATAATGAGACCAATATAGAAATTGAGAGTAAGCCTTAGAAACTTACAGAAAATTGGCATAGTAATTTTATATCTATTGAGTCTAATGCTTGAAAAATGGAATTTACACTTTGTATGTCTTTGGGGTTTTTTATTTCATCTTTCTAGCAATTGATTTTTATTATATTTTATCAGTTCATGAAAAATTGAATTTTTTTTTTTTTTGAGATGGAGTCCCCTTACTAGCCAGGTTATTCTAGACAAGTCCCTCAACTCTGTAATTCTTCATCTATAAAATGGAGATAATGGTACAGTCCTCTTTATAAAGTTATCAGGATAAGTAACTGAGTTAATGTGTGTAAATGACTTAGAAGAGTCCCTTGCACACAGAAAGAACTTAATAAGTGTTAGTTTTTATTATTACTGTATAAATATGTAAAGTGCATATGCTTGAAGTGGTCACAGCACTTTCCTATATTGCTGCCCAACATGGCATCTAATTCATCTTTTCAATGTAACCACATTTTATAATGCTGACAAATATAAAATCCCCAAGCCTTTTAAAACAATCTCTCCGGGTTAAGGTTGTCAGATATTTTGGAAAATTGTAAGATATTTATTTGTATATGATTTTTCATGAATTTGTAAATTATTTCTTATCAATTTGATCAGTACAATCCAGAGGCCTAACATCAAGTATATAACGTGCAGCCCATGAATTGGTGCAAGTAATGAGCAGAAGTTTCGATTCTGTCATCCCACACGCACCTACCCATCCCCAATTCCAAATAAACTTTTAAAATATCAAGATGTTTTCAGAGTGAATCTCCATAAGCCTGTGGCAGCCCCTTCTTAGGCAGGTCCCCAGGCACTGCAGGGGTGGCAGCGAGTGGCTACCCTGAGGAATGACCCTCTATGAACTCATATCCTGGGGCAGTGTTCAGGACTACAGGAAGACACATAGCTGGACCAGTTCTGCAGGAAAAGTCTTGCCCTCCACGTGCCTTCTTGCCATCTCATTCCTGCCCACCTGGCTGTGCTCTGGCTTGAGCCCAGAATAAATCTCCTCCCAGCCTCTGCCTACTGAGAATGTAGACATCCTTCAAGACCAGACACCACTGCTACTTCTTTGGCAACTCCCCAGATCCCTTGTAGTCAGAAATAATAAGAATGACAAAATCGTATGTTATCATTCTTGTTCAAAGTCTGTCTTGTCCACTAAGCTGACCCCAGAGCAACTACAAAGTGCTTTATACATATTAAGGGGGGAAAAAACCAACAAATCATGTCCTCTAGGAGACTTGATCAGACATCCACAAGCTATTCTTTAGTTTTCTGCCTTCCCCTACTACCCTAAATGCCACGAGGGCAGGGATCTTAACTGTCTTGCTTATTAGCCAGGGACTGGCACTAGTAGGTGCTAATTAAACACTGATCGAATAAATGGATGGATGAATGAATAAGGGATCAAGGCCATCTGGTATCTTATTCTAACTGATGAGAGGGAGGATTTCAAAATTACCTTACCCTAGACCTTAATGTTCAAGTTGTTCTTTCCCAAGATCAAAAGCAGAACTATATACCACAAAGTCACACCTAGCATATACAGCATATTGGTATGAACTGTGAGGGTTGTTTAAGGAACGGATCTATTTTTTCTTTACTTCCTTAGATCATTTTAAATCATCTTGTTTTTTTGGGAGCAAAGCTTCCAGTTATCTAGGTCATTTCTCTCCTAATGTTCTCATGCCATCAGGATCATCCATCTTGTAACATTTAACGATTTCATCTATCTGGGGTGACAATAGCCTCCTCTGGTCACAGATCAACAAGCCACATGACCTGGGTAATTCTAAAGGCTCGGGCTTAGAGCACAAATTCCAGCCAGGGACTGGGGTTATCTAAAGGTCAGGAAGCAACTAACCAAGGTTACTAGCCAGTTGTTTTTACTGCCTATCGTGGGCATGGGTGTTAACCCTCCCAGGGACCTGACAGAAGGGACTCCAGAAGGTAATGTAAGTGTCATCTCCCTATGTCGGCACTCGCCTCATTTATTTACAGAGTATCACAGTCACTAAGGTTCCTGAAAATCACAGGATCATAGATATTAATGCTAGACGGGATCATAGAGAGAGTCTAATACAGGGGTTGCAAGCTCCAAGGCCTAGAGTAGCCCAACAGGTTATTTAATGGAAAGAAGATTGCCAGGTGGGGCCTGGGGAGATTGCAAAGAACAGGCTCATCTAAAAAGAGGGGCAGGCTGGGAGAAGTGGCTCACACCTGTAATCCTAGCACTCTGGGAGGCCAAGGCGGGAGGATTGCTTGAGCTCAGGAGTTGGAGACCAGCCTGAGCAAGAGCAAGACCCCATCTCTACTAAAAATAGAACAAATTAGCTGGGCGTGGTGGAGTGTGCCTATAGTCCCAGCTACCTGGGAGGCTGAGGCAGGAGGATTGCTTGAGCCCAGGAGTTTGAGGTTGCTGCGAGCTAGGCTGATGCCACGGCCCTCTAGCCCAGGCAAGAGAGTGAGACTCCATCTCAAAAAAAAAGTAAATAAAACAAAATAAATAAAAAGAGGGGCAGATACTCAGGTCAAGCTACCTATTGCCAACTGGTATGTGTGACCCAATATGCCAGTTCTTTTTTTTTTTTAATAATTTTTTTTTTGTAAAAACTGACTATTCAAATTTTCATGAGCTACCTCTCATTCTTTTTTCAATTGTGGCAAAATGCGCACAGCATAAAATTTACCATTTTTACAAAAAAAAAAAAGAAAAACAAAAGAAAATAAAGAAAACAGAAAAAGAAAAAAAATTACCATTTGAACCCTCTTTAAGTGTACAGTTAAGAAGTGTTAAATACATACATACAGTCTCTGGAACTCTTTTCACCTTGCAGAACTGAAACTCTGTACCCACTGACCAATAACTCCTCATTCCCCTTCCCGCAGTCCTTTGCATCCACCTTTCTACTTCCTGTCTCTGTGATTTTGACTACTCTAGATATCTCCCAGCACTTTGGGAGGCTGAGGCAGGAGGATTGCTTGAGGCCAGGAGTTCCAGACCAGCATGTAACGAGACAGCCTCTCTACTAAATAAATAAATAAATAAATTTTTTAAATTGCTTGGGTGTGGTGGCACACGCCTGTAGTCCCAGCTACTTGAAAGGCTGAGGCAGGAGGATCGCTTGAGCCCAGGAGTTTGAGGCTGCAGTGAGTTATGATCTTGCCACTCCACTCTAGCCATCTCTCAAAAAAAAAAAAATTGGCTTATTTCACCCAGCATAACGTCCTGTTCTCAAGGTTCATCCATGTTGTAGCGTATGTCAGAATTTCCATCCTTTTTATGGCCAAATATTATTCTATTGCATGTATATTCACATTTTATCCATTCATCCACTGATGAATACTTGGGTTGCTTTGGGCTATGTGAATAATGCTGCTACAAACATGGGTGTACAACAATATCTCTTTTGAGACCCTGCTTTCAATTCTTTCGGGGCATATACCCAGAAGTGGAATTAACAGATCAAATGGTGATTCTATTTTGAATTTTTTAGGAACCACCATACTGTTTTCCATAGCAGTTATACCATTTTACATTCCCCAAAACAGTGCACAAGGGTTCCAATTTCTTCATATCCAAAAAGAACCAACACTTGTTCTTTTTTGTTGTTTTGATAGTAGTCATCCTAATGGCTGTGAGGTAATTCACTGTGATTTTGCATTTCTCTAATGATTAGCAATGTCGAGCATCTTTTCATATGCTTGTTGGCCATTTATATGTCTTTTTTTGGAGAAACATTTATTCAAGTCCTTTGACCATTTTTTAATTATTGTTTGTTTTTATTTTTTTATTTTTTATTTATTTATTTTTTTTTGAGACACAGTCTCACTCTGTTGCCGGGCTAGAGTGAGTGCCGTGGCGTCAGCCTAGCTCACAGCAACCTCAAACTCCCAGTCTCAAGAGATCCTCCTTCCTCAGCCTCCCAAGTAGCTGGGACTACAGGCATGTGCCACCGTGTCTGGCTAATTTTTTCTATATCTTTTAAGTTGGCCAATTAATTTCTTTCTATTTTTAGTAGAGATGGGGTCTTGCTCTTGCTCGGGCTGGTTTTGAACCCCTGATCTTGAGTGATTATCCCACCTTGGCCTCCCAGAGTGCTAGGATTATAGGCGTGAGCCACCGCGCCCGACCTGTTTGTTTTATTCTTGTTGAGTCAATTTTAAAATAATGAACACCAATTAAAATTTTATTTAAAAAAATACTATGCAGACAAAATACATGCTTTCAGGAAGCATACAGTCCAGAGACTTCCATTTGGTGACCTGATCTGGGCCCAACAACCTCACCTTGCAGATGAGGAAATCAAAGCCTAGATCATCACCTCCACCCACCCACGGTTGCACATGGCTGTCCTGGTGTCTGGGACAGAACTAGACATGAGGTCCTCTAACTGACAGGCCACTGGGAAATTTCTTAAAACACTCACCAGAGCCCAACACCTCAGATTTGTAAGAGGTTACAACTTGCCAAGAATTCACGACTGGATTTAGTGATTTGTGGGGGAAAGTGCAAAAGACTAGAGCACAGGACGGTCAGGAACTTTCAGAAAGGAACTTTCTCTAGACACTGCCTCCTTCTTTCTCTAGAGGCAGAAACAAGGAGCTGGAGCTGTATTCATTATGGATTGACAATGGACCAAGAGAAGCCTGTCTGCCCCATTCGTCATTGCTTAGAGGTCCCAGACTTCCGCTTCCAGTACTGCTCTCTACCCACAAAGTGATTTCTTTTTGATGCTATTTATAAAAAGGAATATGGCCCTCCAGCTGGGCAGGGCTAAATGCATGTGGGGGACTCGAGGGGGATATTAAAACTGTATTTCTGCTTCAGTCTGGCATGTGGCTTCCCAAGAGTACGTACGGCAATGAGAACTTGGGATGGTTATTTGGGGTACAGCTCTCTGGGGAGGAAAAATGAGCAACATTCTTGAGATGAAATGGCAAATGTGGGAAGATACCCATTTTAGAAAAGGGGGTGGACTTTCTGCTTCTGGGCAAGACTCACAACCTGACTTGCTGATTACTCGAGAAACAGAGTGTTTCTGCCTCTAACTTGTGTGCCCCAAGGTGAAATTCTGTACTTCCTTCATTCTACTTAACTGTGTTTTTTTATAACACTGGGGAAAAGTTACACAGATGCAGAGCTTCCTGTCTTGATGATAGCAGCATTTAATCACATTAAATTGACATAAATCAAATATCCAGGCCATCCTGCCTTGCCCGATGTCTACTGCTCTACCGGCCCCTCGACCGACTCCAGCTGCCTTTGGTGGTTCCGGAATTGAGAATCTGAACAGAGGCAGTAGCAGCTGCAATGAACGGAAGGGCCTCATTCTGACTCATTTGTTAGCAGAGACCAGCTTAAAATTTCTGGTCACCTGGGGCAAACCATTAACCAGCAAGTCCCAGCTCTGTTGGTGTTGCCGTGAGAAGTGCTACTGGCCACTTTCCTCATGGCTTGGGGCTGTGGGTGGTGCACAGGAAAGTTTGAAGGGGTAGTTGATATTTGAAAAAGCACCTGGGGGACCCTCAAGCCAAATTGCTAAGTACTCCCAGTGGCCCGCAACCATCTGTATTATCCACATCTAGGGTTGTGTATTGATGGCTTCATGACACAACCATAATTTAAGACCCTCTAAATGATGCCTTTTCACACCAGAGCTAGAGTGTGCAAGGCTCACTTTCCTGTTTTTTGACCATCTGATGTCCTCCATGGAATGAGCTCAGGACGGCAGGTTTGGCAAATGTTTGCATAGCCAGTAAAGGTCCAGTGTGGATCACCACTTATTACGAAAGTCTGCCCAAGTTTGTGAGTGTTTTAGTTTACATTGCCTGATACGTTATCAAGATGAAGCCAGAATTGAGTTTTTATTATAATCTTCTAGTTCAGGGCAAAGGCCTTATCTTATTCATCTTTTTTATTCCCAGTGTCTAGTACAGGGCCTGGCCCAGGGTACAGCCTCCCAGCCCCGGATAAACTCTTCATCATCCCACAGTTCATTCACTCATTTGAATGCAGACTGAGCACACATTGTGTGCAAGGCATTGTCCCAGGAGACACAGCTAAGTCCCTGCTCTCGGGGACTTACAGCCCAGAGGAGCTTCACCTGCAGGAAGCTTCCCTTTCCCCACCATCCCTCCTGGATGTGCCCTGAAGATCCTGCTACTATCCCAAAGACTATACTTACTGCAGGGTCCTATAATCACCTGTGCAGATTTCTCGGGTACAGTGCGGTGAGTTATTCATCTTTGTAATCTCAGAGTCTAGAACCAAACATGGTGCTTTGAAGTTGCTCCTCAGAGGCGAGTCAATCTCTGAATCCACACCTCCTCACAGGCTGCCTAAAACAGGAAGAGGAGACAGAGTAGAATGTGGTTTATCCCCTGCGCTGACCAGCTGCTTGGTAACTGCCCATTTACTGACCTGTAAGTACATGAGGTCAATGGACTTCAAGTTCCCAAGAGTAAGGACTGTATCTTATTTACTGTTGTATCTCAACACACGGCAATAGTAGGTACTCCATAAATGTTCGTTAGATCATTGAACAAATAAGTGAATTATGAATAAGAGGAAAGATGCTTAGACATAAAAATGCCACCCAATTATACTCACAATGATAGGGTACTTAGAGAGTGATATACGATTGTTCTGGTATCTTTGCGCTGCTGTTTGGGAGATGGTGACGGCACTCCTAATTCAGAGCAAACCCTTTCCACAGGATATACAGAGATCTGTCAATGATTGCACCAGTATGGCTCCTATTATCAGATCATGCAGCGAAAACACTTTAACCCCTCTTCATGTAACCGACTCACCGGATTAATGTAGGTCTCTGTTTCTTCTCTAGAACACACTGACTTGTCACCAGACACTCACTACAGGGGTGCAGCTGGGAGGGTCTTCAATTGTGTGCCTATGTTCTGCTCCCACCGGAAGAACTGTATGCTTTCCAAACTTAGTCGAGATTGTTCCCACTCCCATGTATGTCCATTGTTGGTTACTATAATTTTATAATTTAATTAAATATTGTAAAGCTGATGAAATAAGAATACAAAACAAGAGTTGTTATTTTTATAAAAATTAAGTTGAATGTTTTGGGGAAAGTTGATAAAAGAAATCGTTCATAATATTGTCAAATTAGGTGCAAGCTAGTCAACTCTAAAAGTTTGGGGCTAGAAAAATCTACTAAGGTTCTGCACTCAAAATTGGAAAACGTGGGTAACCATTTACAGGAACTGTGCAAAAGAGACAGAGTAGAACTTGAAACAGCAGATCTATATTGAAAAAGCCTTAAGGCCTAAACCAAGAGTAGACAAATGAATCTATATTACATGTTGTATAAAAATATTTAAGGCTTATAAGTATCATATCATTCTTTACAATCCCCTCCTTCTAGCCTCCTACCCTGATCACTAGAGTGACACAGGATGACCCTAGCCACATTGCCATCTTACCATTTTCTCTAACATTCTGAATAAAGTAGAAGAGTCTAAACAACTATAAAGCATTTAGAGGTCTATTACCTTTATTTATTTATTTATTTATTTATTTTAGTGCTCCAAGGACAAAAACCATGTCTTTCTAAAAGGATTCTTTTTTTTTTTTTTTTGAGGCTGAATGTGGTGGCTCACACCTGTAATCTCAGCACTTTGGGAGGCTGAGGCAAGAGGATTGCTTGAGCCCAGGAGTTCAAGATCAACCTGGGCAACATAGCAAGACCCCATCTCTACTAAAACATTTTTAAAAAATTATCTGGGGCCTAGTGGCATGTGCCTGTAGTCCCAGTTACTCAGGAGGCTGAGACAGGAGAATCACTTGAGTCCAGGAGTTTGAGCATGCAGTGAGCTCTGATCGGGCCACTGCACTCTAGCCTGGGTGACAGAGGAAGACCCTGACTCTAAAAAAAAATAAAAGGATTTTTTACTCATTTTTTCTTTCTTTTTGAGATAGAGTCTCACTCTGTTGCTTGGGCTTGAGTGCTATGGCATCAGCCTCACTCACAGCAATCTCAAATTCCTGGGCTCAAGTGATCCTCCTGCCTCAGCCTCCTGAGTAACTGGGACTATAGGTGCCTGCCACGACGCCTAGCTAATTTTTCTATTTTTAGTAGAGATGGGGTCTCACTCTTGCTCAGGCTGGTCTCAAACTCCTGACCTCAAGCCATCCTCCCGCCTCTGCCTCCCAGAGTGCTAGGACTATGCGCATGAGCCACCTCGCCTGACCAACTCTAATATTATTATGCAATGAAAACAAAACCTATCTTCTTAAATAGATGCCCTCTCTAAAGGGCTTATTTTCAGAAAGGGAAAAATGGGAAACTGACTTTTGTTGAGTGCGTTCTGAGAGAAGGTGCTTTTCATGGCTAACTTCATGTAATCTTCACAAATACCCTATGAGTTTGAGCTCTTTAGCCCCATTTTCTAGATGAGGAAATTGAGCCCCAGAGAGGCTAATCAAGGTCACACAGCCAGTACTAGAGAAGTGGCATGTGACCCACTGTGAGCCAATATACTTCCCAAGTCACCAAATTACTTCTTATGATTTTTTTTTTTTTTTTGAGACAGAGTCTCACTCTGTTGCCCGGGCTAGAGTGAGTGCCGGGGCGTCAGCCTAGCTCACAGCAACCTCAAACTCCTGGGCTCAAGCAATCCTTCTGTCTCAGCCTCCCGAGTAGCTGGGACTACAGGCATGTGCCACCATGCCCGGCTAATTTTTTCTATATATATCTTTAGTTGGCCAATTTCTTTCTATTTATAGTAGAGACGGGGGTCTCGCTCTTGCTCAGGCTGGTTTCGAACCCCTGACCTCGAGCGATCCGCCCGCCTCAGCCTCCCAGAGTGCTAGGATTACAGGCGTGAGCCACCGCGCCTGGCCCAAAGCAAATATTTTTATTTTTATGTAGCTAGCACACATTGTAGTTTATATTGGAAGTTTCCCCAAACTTGTAAGTGAAAGATTTCCAATGCAACATGATAGACCAATAAACCTTCAACAAACTGTAACTCATTCTAGGCTGCTTCCACTGAGATCTAGCTTTTAGTTCCTTTCTAGGATGTGTTTACATCATTTGTTTACCTAAGTTTTTATGCTTTTGAGAGCTTTTTTGTCATTAAGAACACACCTAGATCTTATATATTTTCTTGCACTTCTTATATATAATCTAACTGGGCAACTTTTTGTGTGTGTGTTTTTTTCCTTGGTTGCATGGTAGCTATTATCTCAAAACAGGTTATAAACTGTGGTTATAAACTATCCTTTATGAGGATAGAGAACATATTTTATACTTTATAAAGTTTTCATGTGGCAGAGGCTGGGTGCAGTGGCTCATGCCTGTAATCACAGCACTTTGGGAGACTGAGGCAAGAAGATTGCTTGAGGCCAAGAGTTCAAGGCTAGCCTGGGCAAGATATCAAGACCCTATCTCTACAAAGAATAAAATTTATCTGGATGCAGTGGTGTGCACCTGTAGGCCCAGCTACCGGGGAGGCTAAAGTCAGAGAGTTGCTTGAGTGCAGGATTTGGAGGTTGCAGTGAGCTATGGTCATGCCACTGCACTGCAGCTTGGGTGACAGAATGAGATGCTGTCTCTATATTAAAAAAAAAAGTTTTCATGTGGCAGAAAATAGTGACAAAATCACAGGATGAACTCTAAACTTCCTGTGATCCTAGAATTGAGGGCTAGGGTAGATATTGTGCTTGGTCTTCGACTCCATCCCATGCTCTTCCTAGTGTGTCACCCTGTACCGAAGATGTGGGAAAATAAACACACACGCTCTTCCCAGACTCCCTTGCAGCTGAGGTTCTAAATACGAACGAGGCTCATCCAGTCTAATGCACTTGCATGAGATTTGCAAGGTGTAGGATGGTTTTTGCTTTACTTCTGTTGCCTCTGCTCACAAGTATAGCGGTTGAGGTGTTTGGTTCTTCTGCAGCAGGGATAATAGAGGTCTCAGGGTTCAGTCATTAACTACTAGGGAGTGAAGGGATGGGGTGTGAGGCACCATTTTGCAGGTACAGATTGATCTGTATGGGGTATGATTCTGGAGCTGGTAGCAACAGTAATGGCTTTCTGAGTGTAGAAGTGGTAACATGGTCTGGAGCCAGAAATTTCCTGATTTTTATGCAAGACAGCCGCTCTCTTTGACCTGGTTTTGTGATGTGGTTTTGAGAGTCTTTCTTGAAGGCTCAACTTTTCATCTGTTTTTTCAGCCCTTGTAAATGATTCTTTAGATCCACTTGAGACCCTGAAATAAATTGCCTTTCTCTTTGGAAAAATTTCACATAGCTTTACACAGTTAAAATAATTCTCAGTGTTACATACTTTACCATTTATGAAGCATTGTAAATCTAAGTTTTATGCTTTACCTTAATCCTTTGAGGTTAGTGGGGCAGCTATTACCTTCACTCTATAGATGGTTGGCAGAGATGAGTGGCAGGGCTTGCCACACGTTAGAATGGATCAGAAATGATAGAGTTCTCCTGACTCCATATTTAGGGCTATTTCCTCCTATAGCGCTGCTTTTCAGGATTGAGGTCTGCTAATTCTTCCTATAATTATTGTTAGCCATCAGGACTTTTATGCAAATTCCTTTATGTGGATGCCACTTCTGCTCAGCCAGGCACCCATGTGCAGTGAACAACCTGCACCATTGCACATGGCAACCCTTACTCTTACCAGTATAACAACATGGTCATGTTGATAATCTCATGATTGGCAATAGAGAGCTTAGAGTTTGTAAGAAACTACCTTTAAAAACACTGAGATTTTCCTGGAAATAAACCCACTGAGTAGTTGTGATGTTAGGTTCGGTTGCTGTTTGTGTGTTAACTGTTAATTATTTCCCACAGGTATTAGTCACTATACCACTGGCCTTACTACAGAAAGGTGCCATTCAGTTTAATCCGCCATTGTCGGAGAAGAAGATGAAAGCTATCAACAGCTTAGGTGCAGGCATTATTGAAAAGGTGACTTAAATTACTTCAGTCTCAGAACTACAGAGATTATTAATAATACCAGATAATAGGCTTTAACTTCTGGTATGGGGTATCCAAAGTATAATGTGGGTAATATTTGAATCTAAATAAAATTCAAAGATTTCCTTTTCATTTGAATAATTGTTCATGAAGAAGACAAAAGAACATCAAAACAAAAGCAGGATGCCTGGGTGAGGTCTGTGAGTTTTGAGTTTAAAAGAATGAATCTTGTTATTCAAAGTTGGGATTTGGTATAAGCAGTTCTGCACCCCCCCGCCCCCCGGCCCCCTGCTTTCCTCAGCTGTCTTCCACTCTTTGGCCTCAAGGAGGACATGGTTTCCTTCCTCTGCCTTTAAAATCTCTGTTAGCAGAATCTGCCAGTGCTGCAGTAGATCCTGGCAGACCTATACATAGTAAGAATTGAACTTGTAAACATAGGCTTCCAGAACAAATCTCAGGAATGATACATCTTCAGATTAGCCTGTAGGTTGTCAGCGGGTCCCACCTTTACCCATGGGAGTGTAGAACTGAATGGCATAAAAAGTGGGACGTCACCAAGAGAATAAACGAGGTCAGCAGAATGGAAAGAGGGAGTATTTTGGTTTGTTCCTTTGAACATAGTTTGTTTTAGAATAGAGCTGCAGGTTGCTTCTTAGAGATTGCTTGTGCTTTTGATACGAGAAATTACTTAACCATCTTTCTCTTGCTTACTTTCCAGATCGCCTTGCAATTTCCTTATAGGTTTTGGGATGGTAAAGTTCAAGGGGCTGACTTTTTTGGTCACGTTCCTCCTAGTGCCAGCAAGCGAGGGCTTTTTGCTGTATTCTATGACATGGATCCCCAGGTAAAAATCATTTGTGGAATGTGCTTTGAATTCCCTTTTTAAAGTTTAGAATTTGGCTTGATAATTACTCTCACATCAAGCTCAGGAATTATTGAATATTGTGGAGGCACGTGATCATGTGTATATTCTGGGAGGACATGTGGACTGGGACATTTTCCTGTAGGACAGGAGCCCCAATATTTGCCATGTTTTCTTGAAGTACTAATGTTGCTCCCTGGGACATGAATTGGCTGCTTGTGGAAACGGTTATTTTTGGCCGATAGGGCGATTCCTCTTAGGAGACCTGGCGACAGCACAGTGAGTCAGAGGGGCTTGAAACTTGCTCTCTAAGGGTCCTCCGCTGCACTGTGAAGGAGGGGTCAGGGTGTGATGTGAGAGGAGGAAGGAAGAGGAGAGGTCATCCCTGGAACGCCATAGCCGTGGTGGTTTTCCCTGCTGTCACTTTGTTGCCACACAAAAGAATCACAGCTGTTGTTTCTTACTTTCTCTCAGTTTCAAGAAACTGTTGAAAAGGGGTCGTTCAAAAGGGCTCCCATGTGAACTACTTAAAAAGGTTTCACGTGGGAACCAAGAGCGGAATTCCTTTACCACTGGAGAAGAGTTTTTTCTGCATTATTTTATCTGCACAGATTTCCTTTCTCAATCTCTTTCTACTTCTTCTGAAACAAGCCGTTGTAAGTGAACAGCCCAGGGCAGCACAAATTTGCTCTGTACATTGCAGAGCGGACGGATGGATACCGTGTGGCTGTGAGACAATGGACTGGCAGTGGAAGTGGGGATAAGGGACAGTCGGAAATAATGAAATTTAATTTGTGGGGATTAAAGCCTCACCTTTTTGGAACCAAGCATCCAGAGACTTTTATACCCAAAGCAAAAAACATACCCTCCTTTTCTCTTGCGGGCCTCCAGAAGAAGCACAGCGTGTTGATGTCGGTGATTGCCGGGGAGGCTGTGGCGTCCGTCAGGACCCTGGACGACAAGCAGGTGCTGCAGCAGTGCATGGCGACACTCCGGGAGCTGTTCAAGGAGCAGGTCAGAGGAAACCCTTCTTGGCAGGAGGATCACATGCTTGCCGTTAATGTTACGGGCTCTTCAGAGTGGGTGTGGAACCCGAAGCCACCAGTGTGACTGAGGAGGAAGGGAACCAAGCAGCAGGCCCTGTTACTCTTTCTTCCAACATCCCACCTTCCACTTAGGCACCTGGATGAGTCTTCTAGGGCTGCCATAACATCCTCTCAGCCACAGACTTGGGGGGCTTAGACAACAGAAATTTATTTTCTCACGGTTCTGGAGGCTGGAAGTCTGAGATCAAGGTGTTGGCAGGGTTGGTTTCTCCTAAGGCTTTCTCTTTGGCTTGTAGGTGGCTGTCTTCTCCCTGTGTCCTCATGTGGTTGTACCTCTATGTATGTCTGTGTCCTCATCTCTTGTAAGGACATCAATCAGATTAGATTAGAACCCACCCACCGACCCCTCTGTAACATAATTACCTGTTTTAAAAACCCTGTCTCCAAATACAGTCATATTCTGAGGTCCTGGGTTAGAACTTCAACATAGGAATTTGGGTGGGACCCAGTGCAGCCCCTACCAGTGCTCTGTCCTTCTTTTTACGCAATTGTCTTCCTTCCTTTTTTCTCCTCACATCATGCACAGCCCCCTTTCTCTAAGGATGTGAGAGGCTCAACGTTTTCTATAGATTCTATATATTTACCCACACCTTAGAAGCTTTGACTACAACCTTCCTTTGAAAGAGGGACATTGTCCAGAATTTTCTTATATCCCACATAGACAGTCTCCTTTCTGTCTTTTCTCCAAGGAGCTAATTTATATTAACCAATTTACTAAGTTTCATCATCTCTGGAGATTTGTAAATGGTTGTGACTTATGTCTTTTTCCGATAAAGGAGCAGAAATAGAAGTGACTCAAAAGTTACATAAACTAGAGAGGGACATTCGGCTGTGTTGCTAATTTTATATGAGAGGATATAACTAGTGATGTGATTATACCACACAATAGACCCTCGCTTGGAGTTTTTTTCTAAAAGGTGGTTGTTAAATTAGTTGTTTGGAACTTAGTACACAGTTGCCATAGGAATATTTTCGATGGTGATGCTTGTCAGAGGCCAGCTGGCAAAATTACCATAGTTTCCCCTTATTCAAGGTTTTGCTTTCCATGGTTTCAGTTACCCGAGGTCAACCAGGGCCCAGAAATATTTAATGGAAAATTCCAGAAATAAACAATTGATAAGTTTTAAATTGTGGACAATTCTAAATAGCATGATGAAATCTTGAGCCATCCTGCCCCGCCCTGCCTAGGATGTGAATCATCCATTTGTGCAGCATCTCCACCCTGTAGATGCTGCCCCCACCCCCCCGAGTCACGTAGTAGCCATCACGGTTACTAGATCCAGTCACATCATTTTATTACCGTATATTGTTATAAATCTACTTTATTACTGTTCTTCTCTGACTGTGCCTAACTTGTAAGTTAAACTTTAGCATATGTATGTATAGGAAAAAAACATAGTATATATAGGGTTTAGTACTCTCCTTGGCTTTAGGCCTCCACTAGGTGTCTTGGAATGTATCCCCCGAAGATGAGTGGAAGCTACTGTATTTTAAATTTGGTGAATGTGAAACATATCCTTGTATCACTGTTTTGTGGAGAAGCCTGTTGAGAATTCTAGCTTGTGATCCGAAGACTCTGCCCTTCCCCTTTCTACTCTGAGCCAGAGACTCCTGGCCACCATCTCTCCCGCACATGCCAGGCAATGAAAAGGGAGGGCCCGAAGTCTTAGCTGTTGGTGATGGCCCCCGTCGGTGGGGAGACATATCCCTGGCAGGAGGAGGAAGTATAGGAGTGAGGGAATTGTGATTGTGGATGGGTGGGACAGGAAATTGAGGATGAGGTGCAGAGGCTTAAAGGGGGCGGGAGGGACACCCTGAGAACTGCTGTTTCAGAATGCTACGAGAGTGGACTCAGTCTTAAAGGGAGGGAGACATATGTATTTGTAATTTGGGTTGCACCATGTCTAAGTCCCTTCTTGACCCTGTTTTATAATTCTTTTCTGTGGGATGCAGGAGGTCCCAGATCCCACAAAGTACTTTGTCACTCGGTGGAGCACAGACCCATGGATCCAGATGGCATACAGTTTTGTGAAGACAGGTGGAAGTGGTGAGGCCTACGATATCATTGCTGAAGAAATACAAGGAACCATCTTTTTTGCTGGTGAGGTGTGTATCTTGATTCCGAACCCGCTTGTATTTTGGTTTCTTTAAAGTGGTATCTGCCCAGAGTTTAAAAACCAAGTCAAATATGGCTGAAAGTCTTTTTTTTTGAGACAGTCTCACTCTGTTGCCCAGGCTAGATTGAGTGCCGTGGCGTCAGCCTAGCTCACAGCAACCTCAAACTCCTGGGCTCAAGCAGTCCTCCTGCCTCAGCCAAGTAGCTGGGACTATAGGCATGCGCCACTGTGCCCGGCTAATTTTTTCTATATATATTTTTAGTTGGCCAATTAATTTCTTTCTATTTTTAATAGAGATGGGGTCTCGCTCTTGCTCAGGCTGGTTTCGAACTCCTGACCTTGAGCGATCCACCCACCTCGGCCTCCCAGAGTGCTAGGATTACAGGCGTGAGCCACTGCGCCCAGTCGAGTTTGAAAGTCTTATGATCACAAACAGCAGAAGCTTTCTCAACAGCCTCCTCATACTCCCAGAGACAGCATCTTAACTCTTCCAGCTATTTCTTCTGGACTTGACTTCATATTTTCAAACAATAGGTTGCTGTCTTCTGATTTAACCTTGGACATTATCTAGTTCTTACACAGCTTTGTTTTCTTGGCAGTCATAATGGCCCCTTTTGTTATTAGCGTAACTTTTCTGGACTCCCCTACCTTTTGGCCATCTCTAATTCACAGAGCTAGCCTGTTAGATCCACTCTTTCAACTCCCCTTTCCCGGAGTCTTCCTCCATCTGCTCCAGTCCACACTGGTTGATCTCTGAGATTACTTGAGCCTCCTCCTGGATATTTTTTTGTTTAAACCACTCTCCAGCATTCGGCCTCTATTTCCAAGATCCCCTCTCTTCTTTCTTGGTTTACTTCTGTTGAAAAAAGGTTTTGTTATTCTGACTTCTGATCCTTTCTGTGCCTTTTTTCATTTCTTGTAATCTGGAAACTCATGTCCCTCAATCTTAGAATTTTCTTACTTATATGGTCAAGAAGAAAAAACAAAACAAAAACTTCTTTATTTCTAGATCTTCTGTTCCATATCTTGGAACTCTTGGGTTGACCATCTGATTTCCTCGTTTAATATTATTCATCTCTTTTTATTCTGCTTTTGGGGAGATCTTTTAAATCTTCAAACCCTCAAATTGACTTAAAATTTTGGCTTTTACTTTATGAATGCTTTGTTTGCAAAATGTTTCTTCTTGGTAATATCCTCTTCTTGCTTCATAACTTGTTTCTGTTTGTGCCCTCCCTACCTGATATCCTCAGAGTTCCTACTTTGCGTGCTTTAGTCTCTGCCTGCTACACATCCAAATCCCCAACTGTCAGCTCAGATCTGAGTGAGGCATTTTTTAAAAGCCACATGAAAGCTTCAGCAAGCTCAGTAACTGGTGGTTAGATCCACAAACATCGCTATCTACCTGGAAACATTCAGTTTCTCTTTGGTGGAAGCTCAGCTTCTAGCATTGATTGCACTAGAAGCCTCATTGTTAGTTATGAAGACTTGACTTAATCCTCATTGTTTGGTGCCTCATCCTGCTAAGTCAGATCTCTGTTGCATAGAGTCGAATGGGCAGTCTGATGAGGAATATAATTGCTTTCCATAGTTTTTAAACTGATCATGCTTTTACCCCATGCCAACCTCTGCCTCCACGGTTCCTCATGCCTCCAATAGCTGAGATTTTGTAAGGATTCTCTGGGATGAATTGGTTTGCTTTTTGTTATTAGAACCCCCAGTCCAAACTTAAGAGTGAATTCTGTTACCACTCTTTCATCTGTGTTCATGCTTTATATAATATGGTTTAGGAGTATAACATGTCTTGCATGCAGTTTAATCTAAAATAGAGTTCGTGTTTTTGTTTACAAAAGAAAACCATCTCAAAACTCTGATTACTCCTTGGCTTATGCAGAGCCAGCTTTGTGGGGAGGGCATAAAGGTGGCATGCCGGGCAACAAATGTCAGCTGCTTCCAAGAGATGGCTGTTTGCAGCTCATGTGTCTTGGGATCATGAGCATGTCACCTTTCTTGCTTTCTCCTTTGCTGCTCACCATCTGAAAACTCATTTCTCTCACTGCCACTTTCTCCCTCTGCTAGTAACTGTATTCCTACTGACCTGCGTCTTTAGCACCTGGATGTTTTCCCTTCTATCCCAGCCATCAATTTAGAGGACTGTCAACTTCATCTCTTGCGCTGTTCCTTATCCTTCTCCATTTTCTATGGCCTGTTCAACTCCACTTCAGCCCTCCCTTCCCAGACCTTGTCATCACTTCGCACTGATGCAGGCCACCCCCTTTCCTAGCCTCCTGCTTTGCTTGTTCTATTCTCACTACAGCCTTTCCTTGGAAGTGAGGTTCTGCTGTCACTGACGGCCTGTTTACTTCCTCCCAATCCAACAGCCCTCACATTTTGTCTTTTTTCTTGTTGAACTTAAAGTCCCTGGTCTATCCTTTTCAGTAACTAACTTAACCTTCTACGCCTTTGTTCTATACGTTTAGCAAAACTCCATCTGTGAGAAATGGCCATTCATTTTCTGTACTTTTTTCACTTATCTCTGAATATACCAGCTGGATTACTTGTCTGATGTGAGGGACTTTGTCTTATTCATCCTTCTTAGCCCCAGTACCTGGCACATACACTTAATATTTTAATGAATCCCATATACTTGGCAGGAGCGCTGAATACATTGTTCAATGAATTGATTTGGCAAAGCATGGCAAGATAACCAGAAAGTTCAAGGCTCTCATGGCCGAGTAGTGTTAATATATGTGAGCACACAGGAGTAAAACCAACCTTTATTTTAGGAGCACCAGATACAGTCTAAGCTTGCATTACCTTTTGATATCAACTGTATTCTTTCTGCATGATCTCAAATTAAGCAATTATTTTTTACAGGCAACAAACAGGCATTTTCCACAAACTGTGACAGGGGCATATTTAAGTGGTGTTCGAGAAGCAAGCAAGATTGCAGCATTTTAAATGGAATTTGTTTGGACCCAGCTTTCTTCTGTACCCCAAATGGGAAAGTTTGAAACACATGTTGAACCTCTGTTGTAAGAGGGGGAAAAAACTCCTCTGCATAGCAAGATTGAAGTGTTTCTTTAGGTGATTCAATAATGTAAGTCCATTTTACCACTCTGAAAGCACTGACCTCCAAAATCCTTACAGGCACTTATATTTAATTGCATTGTTCACAAAGTCCAATTAGTGCTAAAAGTCTAGATTTCAGAATAAGGCAGAATATAACCTTAAATTGAAACCTTGGAAATAATTTTTCCATGGTTGGAGGTTCCCTTCAGATTTGACATTTTGGTTGGTTGATCAGTTTTTACACATTGAGGAACCAAATCCATTAAGCAGGAATCATTAAAAAACTAGATAAAGCCATGTTTTTCTTCTGTGACAATTTATCAGTATCTTTACCAATGAGCCTTAATATTTTTATATAACTCCAACATTGAGCTTTTACTTAAAATTTAGATAGAACTTTCATTTTTGATACAGCACAAACTCCAGTTGACGGTCATATGAAGCTTCTAGACATTTTATATTGTACATACTTCTTCCCACTGGGTGTTCAAAAGAAATTTAAATTCAGGTATCTTTTGTGATAAAATATTTTAGATTTGTGCAATCATTGGCAAAACAGGAAAATTTTGAGTCCCTTAAACAGTATAGGCATTGTATCATTAACAATGGGGCACAGATAGCGTGGTATTCACATTGTAGATGTAGAATATACCTTTGCTTTAAATATCCCTAATTTTGGCAACCACTAGCAAAAAGATCATGCCAGAATAATTTAATAAAAGCCTCTCTCCACTTCTATGTAAAAAAACTGATTTAATCTCTAGGAATATTTTTTACATAATTATGTTTACAGTATTCCATAGGCAGGTCCCACTGGAAAACTGCAGAAAAATGTGAGCTATCCCAGTAAATACTACACATTTTATAAGCCATATTTTAAAAGCCTAAGAACATGGCATTTACTTTTTCACTCAAAACTGAAAATGGTTTAATATGTCACTTTAAAATAAACTTTGGTTTCAGGGTCTTCATGATGCCTACACTTTGCCAAGAAACTTAAGTTTACAGGTTAGAGATACACTTGTTTTAAAGTCTTTGAACAATTCTTTCACTTATATTGGTTTGCTTAAAAAAGGGACTAAATAAGACTTTAAAGCCACTTTCAAAATATTAGGTATTTTTTAAAGTTAAAGTCAGCTTATAAATACCTTACAGAAAGAATGTGCAGTCAACCTTAGCATTTGATACTCCTCTTCCCCAGAGTATATTACAAAGGAAAGCCAACAACTGTATATTGCAAAGTTAATACAGGAAAACCCTGATATTTAGGTTACTTGTTGAGACTCATTGGTATTGACTGGAAAGTATTCTGCTTTAAAGTATTATGTACTAAAATGTTTAAATAGCATGTGTTAAGTGATAAATGCAAAATATGTTAAGTTTGAAATGGTTCACAGTAAATTATTACTTTAGTTTCTGGGCACTTAAACTTGCACTGTGCTACAAGCAGGGAAAAACCTACTTAAGGCATAGTAAATATGTGTTTCTTTTAATTTCATGTCTCAAGTGATATACTTTGACATTTTGTTCTTTAAGGAACCATGGTACTTTATTTTCTTGAGTTACTTTGAATGTTTCTCAATGTTGTCTGAAGATTTTGTAACTGAGTAGCGGAAAATACAAACTTACAATGCTTTAACTTACAGATGATGAATAGCTAGTTGTGTAAAACTGCTTAATAAAAACTAGGCTTGTCTTTCAAATACACTTTGTGTACTGTAGTGATGGACAGTCTAGTCTTACTAATGGATGTATTAGATCATCACGAAGAACCTTCACACACACCAACTCTATCTCCTCACCACCAAACCCTCTTTATTCTTTTCAGGTCATAGGCATTACTACTTATCCTCCTTGTAGTAAATGGTCATAAAATAAACAACCTTGATAGTTTTGTGAAATCACTTCAAAAATGGTCAGTTATCACTGAAGACCACTCAAAATCATATAAGCAGTGGGGCTAACACCATTTAAAAATCTGTTCTGAAATCCTCACCTTAGGGGGGAAATGCTACTCAAACCTGTCATCTGACATCAAATGCAAGACACTTAACACCATTGATTTAGATTTGTTATGTTTATTGACAAGGTTTATAAGAACACGTTTAAAATCAAGGGCCCATTCTTAGGTCTCAAAGTTGCTTATTTCATTCATTTGTATTAAGTATTCCGTACCCTAATGTCTTTATCAAGAAACAAGTCAAACCTGTGAAAAATA
>CAUYRT010077681.1:0-18322 GCA_963574885.1 Lepilemur ruficaudatus | reverse complement strand
CCCAGGAGTTTGAGATTGCTGTGAGCTAGGCTGATGGCACTCTACTCAGGGCAACAGAGTGAGACTCTGTCTCAAAAAAAAAAAAAAAATTAGCTTCAACATATGAGCAAGAACATTCGATATTTGTCTTTCTGTGCTTGGTTTATTTCACTTAATGTTCTCCAGTCCCATCCATGTTGTTGTATATGGCATGATTTCATTCTTTTTTGTGGCTATATAATATTCCATCATGTCTATGTACATTTTCTTTATGCAGTCATCTGTTGATGAACAGTTAAGTTGATCCCATATCTTGGCTATTGTGAATAGTGCTGTAATAAACATAGGAGTGCAGATATTTTTGATATACTGAATTCCCATCCTTTGAATATATACTCAGCAGTGGAATTTCTGGGCATATAGTAGTTCTATCTTCAATTTATTCAGGAACCTCCATACTGTTTTCTGTAGTGTTTGCACTAACTTACATTCCCACCAAGAATGTATGAGTGGTCCCTATTCTCCACATCCTCACCAGCATTTGTTATTACCTTTTTGATAAAAGCCATTTTAACTATCTCATTATAGTTTTGATTTGCATTTCTCTGATGACTAATGATGTTGAACATTTTTTCATATACCTGTTTGTCATTTGTATGTCTTCTTTTGAGAAATGATCCTTTGCCCATTTTTTAATCAGATCATTTGATTTTTTCCTATCAACTTGTTGGAGCTCATATATTCTACTTATTAATCCTTTGTCACACATGTAGTTTGCAAAATATTTTCTCTCATTCTGTGGGTTGTCTCTTCACTTTGTTGATTGTTTCCTTTGTTGTGCAAAATCTTTTTAGCTTAATGTGATCCCATTTGTCCAATTTGGCTTTGGTTGCCTGTACTTTGGGGGTATAACTCAAGAAGTCTTTACCCATACCAATGTCTTGAAGCCTTTCCCCATATTTTCTTTAAGTAGTTTCATAGTTTCAGGCCTTAGATTTAAGACTTTAATCCATTTTTATTTGAGTTTTATATATGATGAGAGATAAGGATGTAGTTTTATTCTTCTGCATGTGAATATCCAGGTTTCCCAGCATCATTTATTGAAGAGACTATCCTTTCCACAATGTTTGTTCTTGGGCGCTTTGTCAAAGGTAAGTTCACTGTAGATATGTGGATTTATTTCTGGGTTCTATATTCTATTCCATTGGTCTGTGTGTCTGGTTTTATGACAGTACCATGCTGTTTTGGTTACTACAGCTCTGTAGTATAATTTGAAGTCAGGTAATGTGATTCCTCCAGTTTTGCTCTTTTTGCTTAGGATGGCTTTGGCTATTCTCAGTCTTTTGTGGTTCCATATAAATTTTAGGATTATTTTTTCTATTTCGGTGAAGAATGTTATTGGTATTTTGATGGGGATTGCGTTGAATCTGTAGATTGTTTTGGGTAGTATGGACATTTTAACAATATTGATTCTTCCAATCAATTAGCATGGAATATCTTTCCATTTTTTTGTGTCCTCTTCAACTTCTTTCATAATGTTTTGTAGTTTTCATTGTAGAGATCTTTTACTTCTTTGGTTAAGTTTATTCCTAGGTATTTTATTTATTTGTTGCTATTATAAATGGGATTAATTTCTTGGTTCCTTTTTCAGATATTTGCTGTTGCCATATAGGATTGTACTGAGTTTGGTATGCTGATTTTATATCGTACAACTTTACTTAATTTATCAGTTCTAATAGCTTTGTGTGTGTGTGTGTGGAGTCTTAAGGTTTCTCTAGATATAAGATCATATCATCTGCAAACAAGGATAATTTGACTGCTTCTTTTCCAATTTGGATGCATTTTTTCTTTCTCTTTTCTGATTGGGCTAGCTAGAACTTTCAGTACTATGTTGAATAACAGTGGTAAAAAGTGGGCCTCTTTGTCTTGTTCTAGATCTTAGAGGAAAGGCTTTCAATTTTTCCCCATTCAGTATGATATTAGCTGTGGGTCTGTCATATATGGCTTTTATCAAGTTGAGATAAGTTCATTCTAGATCCAGTGTTTTGAGAGTTTTTATCATGAAGGGATGTTGTATTTTGTTGAATGCTTTCTCAACATCAACTGAAATGATCATATGGTTTTTGTCCTTTGTTCTATTGATATGTTGTATCACACTGATAGATTTGTGTATGTTGAGCCATCCTTGCATCCCTGGGTTAGATCCTGCTTGATCATGATGAATAATGTTTTTAATGCGTTGTTGAATTCAGTTTGCTAGTATTTTGTTGAGGATTTTTAAATTTATGTTCATCAGAGATACTGGCCTGTAGATTTCTTTTTTTGTTGTTTCTTTGTCTGATTTTGGTATATGGGTGATACAGGCCTTGTAGAATGAATTTAGGAATGCCCGCTCCTCCTTGATTTTTTGTAATAATTTAAGTAGTATTTGGTATTCTTTGAATGCTTGGTAGAATTCAGCAGTGAAGCATTTAGGTCTTGGGCTTTTCTTTGATGGGAGGCTTTTTATTACTACTTCTATCTTGTCACTTGTTATTTATTTATTCAGGTTTTGGGTTTCTTCCTGGTTCAATATTGGTACGTTGTATGTGTCTAGGAATTTATCCATTTCTTCTAGGTTTTCCAATTTATTGGCATATAGTTGCTCATAGTAGTCTCTAATGATCCTTTGAATTTCTGTAGGATCAATTGTAATGTTTCCTTTTTAATCTCTGATTTTATTTATTTGGGTCTTCTCTTTTTTTCTTAGTTTGGCTAAAAGTGTGTCTATTTTGTTTATTTTTTCAGATAAAAACAACTTTTTGTTTAATTGATCTTTTGTGGATTTTTTGTTTCAATTTCATTTATTTCTGCTCTGATCTCTATTATTTCATTTCTTCTACTAATTTTGGGTTGGGTTTACTCTTGTTTTTCTAGTTCTTTGAAATGCATGTTAGGTTGTTTATTTGAAGCTTTTCTACTTTTTTGAAGTAAGTAGTTATTGCTATAAATTTTCCTCTTATTACCACCTTTGCTGTATCCCATAGGTTTTGATTTGTTGTGTTTTCATTTTTGTTTCAAGAAATTTTTAAATTTCCATGTTAATCTCTTCATTGACCCACTCACTGGTCATTCAGGAGCATATTAGTTCCCATGTGTTTGTATATTTTCCAATGTTCCTCTTGTTTTCTAGTTTTCTTCCATTGTGATCAGAGAAAATAATTGGTATGCTTTCAATTTTTTTGAATTTTTTTAGACTTGTTTTGTGGCCTAAAATATGGTCCATCCTTGGGAATGACCCATGAACTGAGGAGGAGGAAGTGAATTCTGCAGCTGTTGAATAAAACATTCTGTAAATATCTATCAGGTCCATTTGGTCTATAGTGCAGATTAATCTAATGTTTCATTGTTGATTTTCTGTCTAGATGATCTGTCCAGTGCTAAAAGTGGAGTGTTGATGTCTCCAATGATTATGATATTGGGGTCTATCTCTCAGTTTAGCTGTGATAATATTTACTTTCTATATCTGGGTGCTCCAGTGTTGGGTGCATATGTATTTAGAATTGTTATATCCTCTTTCTGAATTGACTCCTTTATCATTATATAATGACATTCCTTGTCTCTTTATATAGTTTTTGTCTTAAAATCTATTTTTTCTAATAAAAGTATAGCTACTTCTGTTCTTTTTTGGTTTCCATTTGCATGGAATATCTTTTTCCACTCTTTATTTTCAGTCTGTATGTATTTATATGTGAAGTGTATTTCTTGTAGACAATATGTAGCTGGAGTTTTTTTTTTACATCCCATCACCCACTTTATGTGTTTCCATTGGAGAATTTAGTCCATTCTCATTCAATCTTATTATTGATAGGTAAGGACTTCCTACTGCCATGTTGGTATTTGATTTCTGGTTGTTTTGTGGTCCTCTCTTTCTTTCTCCCTATCTTCCTCTGTGTAACAGTGTTTTTCTCTGGTAGTGTGTTTTAATTTCTTGTTTTTTATTTTTTGTGTGTATTAGTTGTAGGGTTTTGATTTGAGGTTACCAGGAGGCTTGCAAAAATATTTCATAACCAATTATTTTAAACATATGACAACTTAACTCTGCTTACAAACAACAAATAAACAAAGCGAAATCTAACAAAAAGTCTATCCTTTAACTCCTTCCACCCCCCATTTTTAACTTTTTGTTGTTTCCATCCATATCCTTTTACTCTGTGTCTCAAAAAGTTGCTGTTATTTTTGATCTGTTTGTCTTTTAATCTTCCTACTCAAGATATAAGTGGTTTATATACTGTAATTACAGCCACAGAATATTCTGTATTTGTGTCCTTACTGTTACCAGTAAGTTATATACCTTGATAAGATTTATTGTTCATTAACATCCTTTTCTTTCAAACTGAAGAATTCCTTTTGGCATTTCTTGTAGGACAGGTCTGGTGTTGATGAAATTCCTCAGCTTTTGTTTGTCTGGGAAAGTCTTTATTTCTCCTTCATGTTTGAAGGATATTTTTGCAGGTTATAGTAGTCTAGGGTTAAGTTTTTTTCCTTCAGCACTTTCAATATGTCATGCCACTCTCTCCTGGCATGTAAGGTTTCCACTGAGAAGTCTACTGCCAGGTGTATTGCAGCTCCTTTATATGTTTTTTTCCTTTCTCTTTTCTTTTTTTTTTTTTTTTTGCTTCCCTTAGAACCTTTATTAATCTGTGAACTTTGGGAGATTGATTGTTAAATGCCTTTATGTAGCCTCGTTTGGGTTAAATCTGCTTGGGATTCTATGACCTTCTTGTACCTGAACACTGATATCTTTCTCTAGGTTTGGAAAGTTCTCTGTTAATATTTCTTTGAATAAATTCTCTACCCTAATCTCTCTACCTCCTCTTTAAGGCCAATAACTCTTAGATTTGCTCTTTTGAAGCTATTTTCTAGATTTTGTAGGTGTGCTTCATTCTTATTCTTTTTTCTTTTCTCTCTTCTGACTGTATTTTCAAATCAGCTGTCTTCAAGCTCACTAATTATTTCTTCTGCTTGGTCAGTTCCGCTGTTGAGAGACTCTGATGCATGTCTCAGTTTGTCAATTGAATTCTTAGGCTCTAGAATTTCTGCTTGATTTTTGTTTATTATTTCAATCTCTTTGTTAAATTTCTGATAGACTTCTAAATTCCGTCTGTGTTGGCTTGAAGTTCTTTGAGCTTCCTCAGGACAGTTTTTTGAATTCTTTGTCTGAAATGTCACTTTTCTCCATCACTCCAGGATTGGCCACTGGTATCTTACTTAGTTTATTTGGTAAGTTCATGACTTCCTGGATGTTCTTGATGCTTGTGGATATTTGCTGATATCTAGACATTGAAGAGGTAGGTATTATTCATAGTCTGGGCTTGTTTGAACCTGTCCTTCTTGGGAAGGCTTTCCAGGTATTCAATGGGAATTGAGTGTTGTGCTCTAAGTCTCTGGTCACTGCAGCTATATGAGCATTCAGGGTGCTCCAAGCCCAGTAATGCTGTGACTGTTGCAGACTCCTAGTGGTACTGCTTTGCTGAGCTTGGGTAAGATACAAGAGAATTCCCTGGATTATCATCAGGCAAAGTCTCTCACTCTCTTCCCTCACTCTCTGCTGGAGGTTGGGGAGGAGTGTGACATTGGCACTCCCTTATGGCCACCAGCACCAGGTCACACCTGAAGCCAGCCCAGTCTCACCCGAAACCTGTACTGACTGTTGCCTGGCTACCTCTGATGTTTATTCAAAGCCCAAGAGCTCTTTACTCAGCAGATGGTGAATTCTGCCAGAACTGGATCCCTCTCTTTGAGGAAGCATATTTCCTTCTGGCCCAGGGTGGGTCCAGAAATGCCATCCAGGATCTAAGGCCTGGACTCAAGGGTCTCAGGAGTCTGCTTAGTACTTTATTTTCTTGTGGCTAAGCTGGTACCAAGTTGCAAAACAAAGTTATCTGAGTTCTTCCCTTTCCTTCCCTCAAGTGGAAGAAGACTATCCCTGAACTGCATTGCCTGTAATTGGGGGAGGGTGACACAGGCACTGGCTTGGTTACTGCTGCTGGTGTCTCACTGTGTCATGTGCACCCCAAATCCACTGGGTCTGAACCAGCACAGCCACAGAAATTGCTCCAAAACTGCAGCCGTTGTGGCCCAACTGCCTTACAAATTTAGTTCAAGCCCCAGGCTGCTCTTTTTCTGCCAGTGGTGGGGCTAGGAGAAACTTGGGCTTCAGGGTGGAGGATTTTCCTCTGGCCAGGCTGGTCAAAATGTTCCCTGCATGGACACTGGCATTCTGCCCTGTGCTGTGTTCCCCTGTGCCAGGGCATTCCTGAGTTTAAATTCAAAGTTGCATAATCACTTCACTCTCCCTCCCCTAGGCACACAGATTCTCTCTGCACTGGGTATGCTGGTGTGGCACTGTGGGAAATGGGGCAGGGGTGGCGTAGGCAAAGCAAGATTGTCTTTTCTGCCCTCTTCAGTGCCTCTTTCCTTGATATGATGTTAAAACCAGGTAGTATGATTGCTCACCTGATTTTTGCTTCTCCTTAAGGTGCTTGCTTGCATGGATAGTTGTTGAATTAGGTATTTACAGGGAGGGACGATTGCTAGAGGTTTCTATTTGGCCATCTTGCCCCACACCCCCATCTCTCCATATGTTTTTTCCCCCACTCTTTTGAGGCTTACCTTTGCACTCGTTCTTCTGCATCATTTATGATATAATAAAACATACTACTCAAGCTATGATAAATACTATGATTTTATTATTTTAAAATAAAAATTATAAATAGTAAATTTAAATGCTGAAAAAAATTAAAAACAGTAAAATTTGAATATTAGAACTACAGATGAAGATGATAATAATAGCAGCCAACTTTACTGAGAACTCATATATGCCTGGAATAGTGTGCCAGCATTTTATATGTACTAACTCAATAAAGATAATAACATGGTAGAGAAAAGAGATGAAGACTAATCACCTCAACAACTAGAAGTGGTGAGCCAACTTATCAACTCAGAAAACAGATTTAGCCTTTCCTTAAATAAATGTAGAATATTATGAAAAACTTCTGCTGGTCAACCAAAAGATATACAAAGAGACACTTTCTGATCTTGAGTGGTGTTGTAGAATCCATACTTAGAGACCATTGAAAATGGGAGAAGAAAACAATTGGGAAAAGGAACAAGAGTATCAAGTGTACTTGTTCTTTCTTTCTTCTTAAAGTAATAGATGGCTGAAAATACAAGTGGTAAGGATGGGACTATGAATCAGGATCAAAGAAAGGAAAATAGTCAAATGTCTTCAGAAAAATGATAAAAAGTTAGGCTTATTATAAATGATAATCACTGTGATGAGAAGATTTTTACATTACCTAATCTCATATTTACAAAACCCTAAGAAGTAAGTAGAATTATCCCTGCACAATCCAGGGGAGAAGTTGACCAGCAAATGCATCACAGGATATAGAAGTCTGGGTTAGGAAGGGGAAAAGATTGCTGGGAAAAAGTTGAGATCAAAAGATATATAATATTTAGATTAAAAATAAATAATTGGGGGCCGGGCGCGGTGGCTCATGCCTGTAACCCTAGCACTCTAGGAGGCCGAGGCGGGTGGATCGCTCAAGGTCAGGGGTTCGAGACTAGCCTGAGCAAGAGTGAGACCCCGTCTCTACTAAAAATACAAAGAAATTAATTGGCCAACTAAAAATATGTAGAAAAAATTAGCTGGGCATGGTGGCGCATGCCTGTAGTCCCAGCTACTCGGGAGGCTGAGGTAGGAGGATCGCTTGAGCCCAGGAGTTTGAGGTTGCTGTGAGCTAGGCTGATGCCACAGCACTCTAGCCCCAGGCCACAGAGTGAGACTCTGTCTCAAAAATAAATAAATAAATAAATAAATAATTGGGAAGACAAGTGGAGCACTAACAAGATAAATTAAGCAATCAAAAATAAACCTCTCTTTAAAAACTGAATAAAAGATATAAATTCATAAAATTGTTAGACTTATTCAATATCTGTTTATTATACAAGTATTTTTTATCTAACATTTCTCTAGTCACATGAGAAAATAACCAAAAAAAAAAAAAAAGACATGATCCTTGATCTCATAAGCCTACAATCTTTTAGAGAAATAATAATAGTTTTTATTTATTTATTTACCTACCATTGTGCTGATCGCTATACACACATTTCATTGAATCTTTAAAACATCACTGTGAGGCAGGTCTCATTGCTCCAACCCAACTAATGGAGACACCATCATTTAAAGAAGCTAGGTAAATTTCTCAATGTCATATGGGAAGTTAGTGCAAGAGCAGATTTTAATTCTAAAGTCCTTAAACACTACTGTTTTTTAAAAGACTTCCAATCGTGAAATATTTAGAAATGAAACATGTCAAACATAAAGTGGGACACAAAATACTTTATTTATATTCTGTCTTGTTCCTCACGCAATATGACATGACAAAGTAATACAAATAACAAGGCATTTGGTACATTGGAAAGGCCTAAGAATAAGTTTCTTGTCATATATAGATCTTGAGATAACCTTTAAAGCACTGTTAGTCTTGGATGATTGGAGAAAAGTAGGAGAACATTTGAGACTTCTGGGCACAGCAAAAAGAAAACCCCAAAGGCAGTAAAAAATGAAGGGACCACAAGGAATTCACTCAAGCTAGACTTGCAAATATGTTTTGAGATAATATATGTATAGGAGGGTGCTTGAAGATCATGTTGGAATGGCAACAGTAGGATGTCAAAAATGCCACAGGCTACACTTGTCCAGACTAACCTGAAAACTAAATGTATGAAATACGTGGTTTGTTAATAGCATTACCAGTCTGTAGAAGCTAACGTATTTTACTCACAAAAGATGGTCTGAGACCAAAAAAATCAGAAAGGTTAAGCCAGTGGACTTGAAAAATAAGTATTTTTTTAATTGAGTGTCATGTCAACATTAGATTTTCTCAAATTCCTCTTTTAAAACGTTAATTTATTTTCATGCCACAAAAAGGATGTGCATAAAAATGTGAAGATAAAATGTATATATTTAAATAATGTACAGATTCAAATATGCAAAGGTAAATAACAAATAACCTATACATTTAGAGAAAAATCAACCTACACTCTCTTAATTGAATTGCTACTCAGTTCCTCATCACCAGGGCTCTGCCCTCACTGATGCGCACCATTAGGAGCTGCAGGAATGAGGGAGCCAATCAGGGATCTAGTGGGTGAAAGATAACGTATACTAAGTGTCTAGGTTATATGTAAGAAAAGAAGGGTAAGACAATGTACCCACTAGGAGTAAAGATGCCCACTATGTACTATGTTGTGTTATAGTAAGATTTGTGGCAAATGGGCACTATCTTAAGATAACATTTGCCTGTACCAGAAAGGAGCTGGCTAGAGAATTGAGGACAAATCAACAGGAAGAGAGGCACCAGATCTGAAACTGAGCCTGTCTCCTGAATGTAGGTAAAGTAAGTAACTCCTATAGTCATATCTGGACAAGAGTAGAATACCATGTTGGCAATGTAGGGTTCTCATATAAACCTGTTCATGCCACTTATGCCTTCTGTATATTTACTGTGAGATCTAAAGCTCAGCCAACAACTTCAAAAATGGGGATAGCAGGGCAGAGAAAATAACACTTTTACACCCTGATAGCAGGACCTCTCCTCCACATGGTCATTTACATGTATTGAAAGAGAAAATGCAGAGAGAGGGTTAGGGCTGAAGAGACTAAACATATAGTTAGTGCTTAACAAATGTTACTTTAGTGCTACTATTCCCCAAGATTATCACAGTGATTTGAAACAAGACATTTGAAGGACCTATCATATGGCTTTTGTTCACCACTAGGACTAGGATGCCTACAAAGATGTTGAGACTTCAAGATTTAGGAGGGTGCTTTTGCCCTATGTCCTTTTGCTCACATAGCAAGCCTACCCTAGCCTCAGCCTTTTAAGTGTTACACTGACCACATCCCTTAATGAGCACGCTCCCTTTACTTATGTTCAATAATCCTTAATATCCTTTGCAAGGTTTTCCCAGGATAGGCACTGCCTTGAAGGCTGAACATCATTCTGCCCAATGAACCCTGTGACTAATTCATGGTCTAACACTTTCTGCTGCTATTTTGCTCGGTTCCAGATACCTTTTGTTCTGGAAATACATATCCACGCTTAATCTGTACAATTCTTTTCTTTATCTGACTTAGGAAGGTTAATAATCCCATAAGACAACCTTCATCAGCTATGACTTCAATTGATACTCCCTGCCATATGGACTTGTTATTGCTACTCTAGTTACCAATGTATTTTACTCTTTTAACAGAAAATTCTTTTCCCAACCTTAATTATGATTAGTCACACATATCTTAAGCTCTCCAAGAAGGAAAAGTCATAGCTTTTATTGGTAATTTTTATGCAACTAGTTTAAGTACTATACGCTGAAAGACACAATAATTAAAAAGTAATAATAATCAACCTTACGGAGTGCTTACTATGGTGCCATGATCTTCTCTAAGCACTTTACATGTATTAAAACATCTACTCCTTGTAGCAACCATATAAAATAAGATTATTATTCTCACTATACAGATAAGAAAATAGGCACAAAGAAGTTAACTAACTTACACACAATCACACTGCTATCAAGTGTTAGAACTAGCAAAAGAAGAGACAGGAAAAATTCAGAGAAAGAATAGTAGACCAAAGGTAAATACTTATATATATTAATAGAATGATGCTGAGATAATAGGTTTAAAAATATGGTTTCCGAGGTCTGCTGTAACAAATTATCACAAACTGGTAGCTTAAAACAACACAAATGTACTCGTTCACAGTTCTAGAGGCCAAAAGTGCAAAGTCAAGGTGTCAGCAAGGCTGGTTCCTTCTGGAGGCTATAAGAGAGAAACCATTGCTGCCTTTCTCCTAGCTGTCATCAATCCTTGGCATTCTTTGGTTTGTAGCTGCGTAACTCCAATCTCTGCCTTCATCTTCCCACAAACCTTCTTCTGTTCCTTATAAAGATACTTGTTATTGAACTTAAAGCCCACCCCACCCTAATCCAATATGATCTCAAGACCTTTACCTCAATTACATCTACAGAGACCCCTATTCCAAATAAGGTCACATTCTGAGGTTCTGAGTAAACCTATCTTTTGGGGGCTGTAATTCAACGCATTACAGTTAGACTGTATTATTCATCATTATTTAACTGCTGTAATAAACAGCCCTAATAGATGCTTAACTGACAAAGATTAATCTTTTGTTCACATCATAGGTCAACATGGGTGTAATGGGCCCTTTGGCAGTCTGCTGAATCCTTTGGACCTGTTCTCAGAATAATTTTTTAAAGGCATAAATAAAATACAGACAATACATAAGATTACAGACATAATACAAAAGAGTACAATAAATAAATAAAATACACAAGATTACAAATGAAAACAATCATGAAATTTAGTTGCTAAAATATTAGAAAATAAAATATATGCTTCTTTAAGGCATTGAAACAAATCTAGAAATGTATCAGGCAGTTATGATAATTTCAACTATCTATAGTTGTTAAGACAGTTTGCCTTGAAGGCAAAAGGTAAACTATAACAACTTAAGGCAAACTATAACAATTACCCTGTGATAAGAAAATATCTGTGAATTCTGTTCATATCAAAGTCATATCTGTTGATATCAAAGTCATTTGCTGGAATTTTGCCTTCAATCATAACTGAAGATAATGTTAACTTTTGGATAAAATGGGAAATAAATACGTAATTTTTGTTCCATGTTCACATTTATGGACTCCCTGATTTCCATCCATAAATTCTTGAGGGGTTCTGTGGATCCCAGAATAGGAACTCTTAATCTGGTGGCTCTGGCATTCCTTATGTCTCAAAGTCCTGTCCTGTATTCTCTGCATCTTATCAGCAGACGGGAAAGAGAGAACACAGAGAACCATGCAGGAGGTTTTAGGGGCTAAGCTTGGAAATGGTGCACATCACTTCTGCCCACATTTCATTGGTCAAAATTCAGTCATATGCCCCCAACTAACTGTAAGAGAAGCTGAAACTAAATCACCAATACTAACAGAAGTCCACATGTCTAAGGACTGATAATATGCCCCCACTATTCCCCATGCAAAATGGGGCTAAATTCACTGAGAGACAACTATGAGTTCTCACAATCCTTCTGAGAAAAAAAGTTCTTAAACAAGATGTCTTCACAATCAGAGATAATTTCACATTCAAAAATAGAAGAAGACCAGTACTACAAAAGACAAATACATTCAGTAAACAGAATTTACTCCAGGCTAATAAAGGTAAGAGAGTGAAAAGGACTTTTAAATGAATACTTTCAATATCTTCAAAAAGAGATAAAGGAAGAAATCAACAAGCAAGCAAAAATAGAAGATAATGAAATAGGAAAGATAGTTAAGGAAATAACCAGACATCTGAGAAATAAAAACTATATTTTAAACTTTAAAAACTCAGAAGATGGACTAAATAGAAAACTAAATACAGATGAGAAGCAAATTTGTGAGCTGAAAGATGGACCTGAGGAAAGCTCCCAGCACCAAGATATGAAATATAAAATAAATGTTACAAGATATTTAGGATACATCTTTTCAGGAGGAAAGAAGAGAGGGAATGGTGAGTGGGCTTATCTTAAGAGAGAAGGACTAACAATTTCCCAGAATTAAAACGAAAGGCCCATGCCTTCATATTTTAAAAGTTTATCAAATGCTGAACAAAATTAACTTTTGAAAACTCCATATGGGGAAGAAGGAGGAATAAATGGGAAGAGCATATGGGATTTTTAGGGCAGTGAAAATACTCTGTATGATACTACAATGGTGGATACATATCATTAAACATTTGTCCAAACCTATAGACTGTACAATGCCAAGAATGAAGGCTAATATAAACTATGGATTTTGGGTGATTATGCTGTGTCAATGTAGAACGGCCAATTATAACAAATGTACCACTTTTTGGTGGGAGTTGTTGATACTGGGGAAGGCTATGCATGTGTAGAGGCAGGGCGTATATGAAAAAAAATCTCTGTACCTTTCTCTCAATTTTACGATGAACCTAAAACTGCTCTAACAAAATAAGATCTTTAATAAAAAATAAAAACCACACTTAACTCCAAAGTCTTTTGGAGGAGATGAATATATATTCATTGCTTTCCAGCAATAGGCAACTGGATTTATGAAGCCATTAATATTTTTTTAAAAAACCCAAACTCCATATCTAAACCCATGATGAAACTTGTGAAAAATAAATTATCAAATGTCCATAGAGAAAACACAGACTACTATAAAGAATGAGAAAACATTTTCATAAGATTTCTCATCAGTAACACTGAGTTCTAGAAAACAATAGAAAAATACCTTCAAAGTACTAAAGAAGAATAACAACAACAGCAAAAAAAAAACCCCTTCAAATGTAGACATCTTTGCCAAGTCAAACTATCACTCAAGAGTGATGACCAAGTAACTCTTTAAGCCGGGCACAGTGGCTCATGCCTGTAATCCTAGTACTCTGGGAGGCCAAGGCAGGAGGATCACTTGAGCTCAGAAGTTGGAGAGCAGCCTGAGTAAGAGTGAGATTCTGTCTCTACTAAAAGTAGAAAAAAATTAGCTGGGAAACTAAAAATGGAAAAAGTAGCCAGTCATGGTAGTGTATACCTATAGTTCCAGCTACTCAGGAGGCTGAGGCAAGAGGATCACCTGAGCACAGGAGTTTGAAATTGGTGTGAGCTAGGGTGACGCCATGGCACTGTAGCGTGGGTAACATAGCAAGACTCTGTCTCAAAAAAAAAAAAAAAAATTCAGACATGTAAGAATACAAAAAGTTCAATACCCACAGATCTTTGCTTTAAAATGTTTGGAGTAGATTTTTGTGACTGTAGTTCTAGAAGCAAATTTTGTTTCAGAACCACTCTTTTTATTATTATTATTTCAGTGTATTACAGGGGTACAAATGCTTTGGTTACATAAATTGCCTTTGTACCATCCAACAAGTGTGCCCATCCCCCAGATAGTATGCACTACATCTGTTAGGTGTGGATTTACCCATCCCTTCCTCTCCCCTGCCTGACACCCTATGAATGTTACTTCCCATATGTGCACATTAGTGTTGATCAATTAGTACCAATTTGATGGTGAGTACATGTAGTGTTTGTTTTTCCATTCTTGTTATACTTCAGTTAGAAGAATGGCCTCCAGCTCCGTCCAGGATAATATAAGAGGTAGTTCATCATTTTTTTTTTATGGCTGAGTAGTACTACATGGTATACATATACCACATTCTATTAATCCACTCATGTATTGGTGACCACTTAGATTGTTTCCACATCTTTGCAATTGTGAATTGTGCTGCCACAAATATCCCTATTATTAATTTATAATTTATACTTCTTTAAAAATATTTTTATTTACCCTATAGTTTAAAATATATATCTTTAATTTATTATAGTCTACCTTCAAATATTATATTTCTTCATGTGTAGAGTAGAAACCTTACAACTATGTACTTACCATTCCTACCTTCCAATTTTTGTGCTATGTTATCACACATTCCTTTTACGTATGCTATAAATCCACAATAATTTGTCACTATATTTGCTTTAGACAGTCAATTACCTCTAGGGAAAATAAAAATAAGAAAAAATATCTTTCATATGTCACTTTAACCATTTCTTAAGGTCTTAATTTTTCATTGTGTAGATAAAAGTTTCTTGCTGGTATCATAGTCCTTTTGCCTGAAGAACTTCTGTTAACATTCCTTATAGTGCAGTTCTGTTGGTAATGAATTACATTAATTTTGTTCTCTTATAAAAATCTTTATTTCTCCTTCACTTTTGAAATGGAGATGTGGAGTCTAATTTCTCATCCCTTGAGTGTTGGCGAGACATAGTTACTTGGTTCTAACAAATAGAATCAGATGGAAGTTACAATGTGTATCTTGAGAGACTAGGTCCTAAAAGGTATTGTGGCTTATGTCTTTCTGGGTTTCTCCAGATTGGGTGACACAACACCAAGCAAAGCCACTCCTGAATTTCTGACCCACAGAAACTATGAGATAACAAATGTTCATTGTTTTAAGCCACTGAGGTGAGTTGTTCCACAGTAGTATGTAACTATTAAGGTTCTCCAAGCTTCTTGAATCTGTAGTTTGATGTCCTGCATTATTTTCTGAAATTCCTGTTCATCTCTTGAAATATCTGTTTGTCCTATTCTCTCTCAATTCTCCTTTTAGAATTCCAATTATATGTATCTCAGACTGTATAACCTTGTCCTATAATGCTTAGATACTCTATCTGCAGTTTTCAATACTTGCCAAATCAGCCTCATCATGCTCACCTTAAGACACCAATCCCATCAGAACAGCACTCCTTTCTCTGAGGGAAGCCATAGGGCTGGTTCCTGTAATTGCCTAAATTTTAATAATTCTAAACTCTTCCTTTTGTTCCCTCAGCCCTAGAGGGGTTAGCTTCTTCCTCATATGTTATTGTTTCCTGTTACTTTCTTCCATATTTTATTGTTTTCTTATTGCCTTTTCAGTTAATTAATATCTTATCCTAATTAACAATGTTTATATTAACTTTTCTCTATTCAAATAACAGGTGAGGTTTCTGTTTCCTGACTAAACCTTGAATGATACAGAAATTGGTACAAGGAGTATCAGTAAGTAAATCCTCAAAGAATGGGAGTTTGAAATTGGTTTAGTCATGTCCTTGGGCTTGATCACACTGCTAAGGTCCTTGCTAATAGGAAGTAGAATGTTGTAATCCATCACAGAAAAAGTATATACAAGTTGTAGGAATAGTTTAGTAAAGGAGAAAATAAGCTCTTTGAAATAATTTTTTTTTAATGAGGAAAGATACGAGGAAAGACTTCCCAAAAAAGATTTTCTAACTGGAGTTTGAAGATGGAAAAGGAGTTTCCCAAGCAGACAAGAGGCAGAAGGCATAAACAAAAGCATGGAGGCAAGACATGGTAAAGTTTTAAAGAAATAAAAGCAGTTTCAGAACCATTAAGCACCAGACAGTTTGTGGAGAAAATAAGGCTGGAAATTTAGGTAAAGGCCAGATCATGAAAAGAGCCTTAAATGTCATTCCAAGGAACTTAGACTTATGTCTAAGGTGATCAGGTGATAGGAAGCCAGATATGACAAATATCATTCATTTTTCCTTTCCTGCATTAGGAAAAACTTGTATTATCATACATGCAACAAACATCAGTTGAGCAAATATAATACCTCAGGCATTTTGCTGGGCACTGGATTATTTAATAGAGTTGTGCCACTAAAGTTCATCATAAAAAACATTTTTTGTTGATAAGGTAGATAGCCTAGATTTTATTTATAGTTTCTATCCTCCCAGTTGATTCTTTGCATAAGCTTGTAGGACAGTATTTCTAACTCTGTTGCTAATGCCAACACCAACACTTTGAATCATTTCTGCCAGGCAGCAGATTTTTCAGCAACCCACTTCATAAACTGTAATTAGTTTTCTATAAAGGGCAAATTATTTCCTTTATTCCTTTTCTAAATTTCATAGCTTTTATTATATTTTTGTTATACATACATACATACAATATCTATAAATTTCTATTTGGAGTTAGTCCAAAGGAATCCACATCTTTTCAGCCTACAAACTCTTCTATTTAGAATAGAATTTGCTACTATAAAAGAAGAAAATGAGAAAAATTTCCAAAATTAAGGTAATAGGCATCAGGAGGGAATAAGAAAGGTTCTTAGAAAGAAGAAATAATGCACACAAGAGTTAACAAATTCTAAGTATTACAAGTTTAGTATCCCTTATCCAAAATGCTTAGGAGTAGAAGTGTTTCAGATTTCATTTTTTTTTTTTTTTTGGTTTTGGAATATTTGCTTATACACAGTGAGATATCTTGGGGATGGTACCCAACTCTAAACAAGAAATTTATTTATATTTCATATAAATCTTATACAAAGAGATTAAAGGTAATTTTATATAATATTTTCAATAATTTGTGCATTCTGGAACAAAGTTTTGACTGTGTTTTAACTGTGACCCATCATGTGAGGTCAGGTGTGTCATTTTTCTCCTAGTGGTGTTGGTGCTCAAAATGCTTTGGAATTTGGAGCATTTTGGATTTCATATTTTCAGATTAGGGATATTCAACCTATACCTAAGTAAGGAACACTAAGATTGAAAGTCTGGATATTGAATCACAGAATTACATAGAGAACTGATATACAAATCAAATGGCCATCAGTTAATTCTATATTACGGGTTCAAGGGAACAAGTAAAACTTGAAATTTCAAAATCAATGCTCCAAAGAAAAGAATGAGCAGTACCTTTCTAAAGACAGTATTCTTATAATGTACAAAGCATATTCCCAAATGTGTTGCACACCAGTATCCTGCATATTTTTTTTTGAGACAGAGTCTCACTCTGTTGTCTGGGCTAGAGTGCTGTGGCGTCAGCCTAGCTCACAGCAACCTCAAACTCCTGGGCTCTAGCAATCCTTCTGCCTCAGCCTCCCGGGTAGCTGGGACTACAGGCATGTGCCACCATGCCCGGCTAATTTTTTCTACGTATTTTTAGTTGGCCAATTAATTTCTTTCTATCTTTAGTAGAGACGGAGTCTCGCTCTTGCTCAGGCTGGTCTCAAACTCCTGAACTCAAACGATCTGCCCGCCTCGGCCTCCCAGAGTGCTAGGATTACAGGCGTGAGCCGCCGTGCCTGGACCTCTTTGGAATTTTAAAAAAGCTATTCAAGGGATTATTATTTGTAACCTTCCTGATCTACTGAGAAGTAATACAGAACCACTTCAAGTAAAAGATGAGGACTTTGCAATAGTATAGTTCCGTTTACCACCCCTCATCTTTTGTGATATTGCTGTCATTTTGCATCATATATGATAAGCTCCACATATTATAAGCACATATATAATGCTTTAATTTTTGCTTTAAACAGTCATATGTCCTTTACAAAATTAAAAGAAGAAAACACATATATTTTTTATGTTTATGCACAAATTTTCCATTTCTTGTGCTCTTCATTCTTTCCCATTGCTATGGTTTGAATTTGTCCCTCACATTTCTTGTGTTGAAAACTTATTCCTCAAATTCATATGTTGATTGGAGGTGAGGCCTTTGGGAGGTAATTAGAATTAGGTAAATTCATCAGGGTGGGGCCTCTGTGATGGACTGCTAGCTTTGTAAGAATAGGAAGAGAGGCTGGGCGCGGTGGCTCACACCTGTAATCCTAGCACTCTGGGAGGCCGAGGTGGGTGAATTGCTCGAGGTCAGGAGTTCGAAACCAGCCTGAGCAAGAGCGAGACCCCGTCTCTACTATAAATAGAAAGAAATTAATTGG